>JABUQX010045929.1:0-27194 GCA_015478945.1 Trachelipus rathkii
AAAAGAGAGAGATATACGTCAATCGCTGAAGGTTATTCGAACCAGTCAGCATCTGAAAAAATTAATATATAGATATTATATATTATATATTAATATATATATATATATATATAATATATATATATATATGATTTATAATATATATTAATATTATATATATATATAATATAGTATATATATATTATTACGGTGTCAGTCCTCGGAAAGCCTCGAAAAAAATTGCTTTCTACTTGCCTAGTATATATATATATATAGTATATATATATATATATTATATATTATAGATATATATATATAGTATATATATAATATATATATATATAATATTATATATATATATATATATATAATAATATAATACTTCCAAGAAAGATTATGATTTATGGTATAGTATATATAGTATAATATATATATATATATATATATAAGGAAACCGGTCAGGTATATATATATATATGATATATATATAATACTACTATATATATATTATGCCTATATATATATATATATATATATATATATATATATATAAATAAATATATATGTATATAGTATATATTATATAATATATATATATATATATATATATATATATAGACTATTATCTCTCAACCTTCCGAAAATATGCGTGTACTCTCCCTCTATTTTATATATATATATATATATTATATATATATATATATATATATATATCATGATAATATACTATATATCATATATATATTATATATAATATATAGTAGTATATATATATAATAGTATACATATAGTATTAGTATATATATATATATAGTATATTATATATATATGAGTAGATGCTTCTTCCTGATCTCTTAAAACAAATTGATTAATACTGTTCTCGAATTAATAATGTAATCTTTGATGAACTAAAAATGATGCATAATTAAAGTCAGTTCTGTTAGTCTTTCCTCCCAGTGGTATAAATGAGAAAAGCGTGTTTTGAAAGCCTTTTCAAGAGTAGATAAATACTCTTTCTTGGAGTGTAGCTTTGTTAGTGTGAGATAGATGCAAAATCTTAACAATCCTAATGGAACTGTATATAGATCAAATTTATCTACAAATCTAGCAAAAATTTAATATGAGAGATCCGATGGATCACTTGTACTGAAGGATTAATCAATTGACGCCGACCTATGACTCTGGACCATTCCTCTCGTGAATACCCACAAATATCGCATCGTGACGAGGCATTGGCAGATTGATTTATGTCTCTAACATTTTAACATTGATTCAGAGCCACCGCGTCCTTCGGGTTTTCTTCGTTAACAGGATAGCAGAAGTTCTGTTGCATGACTTGTCAAAATGATTGGAAGAATTTTTCATTCGATTGTTTTGCGCGAAAATCTTTGCAAAAACAATACCACGATTTTCAATATGATTAAGAACAGTTGCTGTCTCTAATGATGAAAACTGTAATTTTGTACATAATTGACGAGTGACAGAGAATAAATATGAAATCATAATTAAACTTATAATCTAGTAGCTCGCTTGTGATTACCGATCTCAAAACATTTGAGGTTTATGTAAAGAATTTTCAAATATCTTGATCCCATACTCAAACTCCTCTATGATGCTGTATCAACTTTCTTTAAAAACTTTCCTAATTCGTAACAATAAATCGTAACTTTCCACCGTGCACCTTTTGTTTAACACGGAAATCTTGTTTAGCTTTGTCCATTTTGTCTCTGAGACAGTCTTTCCTATTTTTTTTTTTATTAAAATAGGTATTCGCTTTGGTTACCTAAAAGAAAACCCAGTTGTTTTCACCATGTCAATAAAGTTGTTCTAATGTGTTGTATTCCTCATGAATATGAACACCAATGAACAAACATAAAAGTGCCGATGTATATATATTATCGACGGCTTGAACACCTCTAAATCTTTTCTTCATCTCTTCTGCACCATCAAATCGTTGTCCAATCAGATTGTCACTATTTATTTCAGCCATCTTAAATCTTAGTATTGCCTCTGCTAGAGATCTTCCTTTAGTACTTTCAGCATCCTAAGAAATCTTCAAGAACCATAAATATGTTTTCCTAATTTCTATTAATATATACTCTTATATTATTTTTATTATTATTTTAATTATTCTTATGAATTAAAATTAAAAAAAACTGATCAAAATTTTTTTCAGTGTGAATAATTAAGGGGGGTTCAGAACCCCTCAACCCCCCCTGGGTACCGCCTTATATATATATATATATATATATATATTATATATATATATATATATATGATATAATATATATATATATATATATATTTATGTATATATATATAATAGTATTATAGTATAGTATATCATATAGTATTATAGTATATATATATATATATAATATATATATATATATAATATATAATATAATATATATATATAGTATATATATATATATAATATATATTTATATTATAGTTATAGATTTATATATATATATACTATATATATATAATATAATATATTATATATATATTATATATTATTATATATATATTATATATAATATATATATATATATGATATATCTATATATATTATTATATATATATATATAATACATACCTTCTCAACCTCAGCAACCATACGCCTATATATATATAGTATATTACTATATATATTATATTATATATATATTAGTTATATAATATATATACTATAATATATATATATATATATATCATATTTATATATATATATAGTAATATAAATATATATTATATATATATATAAATATATAATATGAGTATTATAAGTATATAATAGTAGTATTAGTATATATATTATATAGTATATATAATATATATATATGATATATATTATATATATTTACTATATATATAATATATATATATATATATATATTGCCTCGAGGCTGATTCTTTAAAAGAAAGATTTGTTTATTTTGAAGAATTGTGAAAAAAAATATAATAAAGAAAAAATAAAGCACATTTGGAAGACAAAAGAATTTGAAAACTAACACAAAATTCAGTAAGCTGTTATTTTGGTTTCTTTGAAATTTTATTTTTTGCTTTTTTATATTTTATTTTTTTTTTAATTATTTATAAAATAAATTTTGATTTCCTGCTCACAATTTTTTGCGTCTAACAAAGATAATAAATTGCGAACAGATAGTTATTTTCCGGAAACAGGATCACATTCACTAATATAGGTATATATAGTAGATATATAATATATATATATATATATACTATATATATATATATATATAATATATATATATATAATATTTGTTGAAATGAAATCGAATAATATAGTAGTATAGATACATTATATATATACTATTGGTGGGGTCAAAATTTCCAAATATTAAAAAAAAAAAATTTTAATTACTTTAAAATATTAATGTTAACTAATAGGCATTACAAAGTTTAGTAGATATAGCAAAGTCCGGCATATATATAATTATATATATATAATATATATATATATATATAGTATATATATTATATAATATATAGTATATACTATATATATATATATATATTATATATATATATATATATCTCCCGTTAGCTACCAAATCTAAATAGAAAAAATATGCTTTGTAATTAAATCTTCTATTGAAGTTTAGTATTAAAATGCGCGACCAATCAATAAACTGACAAAAGTCCCGAATTATAATACAAAGCATCAGAGATATGTATGAAGAATACTTCACACTAATGGTGGTTCTCAAAAACGTTAAAAATTTTAAAAGCATATATAAGTAGATGGCATCTATATATATATATATATTATATATATATATATATATATATAATTATATATAATATATATATTATATATATATATATATAGTATATAGTATTATATATTATATAATATTATATATATATATATATATATATATATATATATCAGAAATAGAAGAGTTCCTAGGGAAGGAACATAATTTTATATATAAAAAAACATGCGAAGAAACACACAAATTCATTTAAAGCAGACGTTTCGTAATGTTAATACATTTTCGATGCCAAAAATAGAATGAAGAAATAAAGTTAATAACATAAATTTAACAAAATAAATTACTTAAAAAAATATTAATAATACATAAATTCAAAATTGAAGTGCAAAATTTAAAAAGTGTTATTAAATAAAAGATAAAAAAACATCAAAGATAAATGAATGGGGAGACGAATAGTAAAGACAATAAATAAAAAGGAAAAAAGAAAATGGAGGAGAAAAGAAAGAAAGAAAAAAAAGTAAGGAAAAATAAAACAGATCAAGCAATTTGAAGTGCCAGAGAAGAATGATGGATATTAAGTGTTGGTTTAAATGTTTTTATGTATAAGGACTAAAATTTTAAGGGACAAAGTTACTTAATGCCCACACGGAACGGGAGGTCGGATCAAAAAAAAATTTTCACAGGTAGCATCTAGGATACATAAATAGATGTTCTAGGGGCGAAATGAATTTTTTTTTTTTAACCTGTTCTATGGGCGAAATTAAGTTAGGTTAAGTTAGGTCAGGAAAAAAATTTAATTTCGCCCCTAAAACATCTATTTATGTATTATAGAGGCTACCTGTGAAAAACTTTTTTTGATCCGAGCTCCCGTTCCGTGTTGGCGTTAAGTAACTTTTACCAATTTTAAGTTCCTCGTCAGTAGAAGCATGTTGGACAATAGAAAAGCTATGGATGGATATAGGATGTTTAGGAAGATTGGAATAATCTCTGATTACTGAATTCTCTGGTTGAGAAATAGGAAGATTAGTACGAAAGGAAATGCCCATATGCTTGAGGGCTCGCATCTTAAGCTGTAGGCTGGATTGGCTACATAACTAGATAGTAATTACGATGTTGAATCCCTTTTCACAAATATTCCTGTTTCAGAAACTTGTGATATTGTCATCAATCATATTTTTCAAAATAACTTTTTCTTAATGGCTTAAGTCGAGATCAATTTTCTCGATTTCTAAAGCTTGCAACCGAAGATTCCATCTTCTTGTTTGATGAGAAACTATACAGCCAGAAAGATGGTATGGCAATGGGTTCTCCTCTTGGTTTTGCCAACATATTCCTTTCCTACCATGAACAGAAATGGCTTGATGAATGTCCTCTTGAATTCAAACCTTTGGTTTATCGCCGTTACATTGATGACTGTTTTGTTGTCTTTCGTAATGATGAACACGTTCCTTTATTTCATAAATACCTAAATTCTAAACATGAAAACATTAATTTTACTTTTGAATGTGAATCTAATGGTTCCCTTCCTTTTCCGGTTATTTCAATCTCCCATTCTTCTTGTACATTCACTACTTCTATTTATCGTAAACCAACAAATACCTTGCTTGGAACTAATTTTTTTTAGTTCTACCAACCTATCTCATAGAATCTGCGGCCACAAGCCCCTCATACATAGAGCTTATTACATTTGTTCTAATTGGAATTCTTTTCATGAGGAAATAACTTTCCTCCATAAATTTTCTAGTTTTAATCTTTTTCCTTCTAACCTTTTCAATAAACTGGTGTCCACATTCCTCAACAACATCTACCACCCTAAAACTACTTTCTATGATGTTCCTAAATGCCCTGTCTATGATAATCTTCCTTACATTGAACTTCTTTCCAATGATCTCCACTTCCAAATTCGAATTATCCTACAGAAACAATTTCCACTGACGAGGAACTTAAAATTTTAGAGTCCTTATACATAAAAACACTTAAACCAACACTTAATATCCATAATTCTTTGGCACTTCAAATTGCATAATCTGTTTTCGTTTTCTTTCTTTCTTTTTTCTCTCCATTTTCTTATTTCTTTTTGATTTATTGTCTTTACTATTCCATTCCCCATTCATTTGTCTTTTCTGTTTTTTGTTATTAATCTTTTATTTCCAATTACTTTTTTAAATTTTACACTTCACACTATTTTGAATTTATGTATTATTAGTATTTTTTTTAAAAGTAATTTATTTTGTTAAATTTATATTATTAATTTATTTGTTCATTCTATTTTTGGCATTAAAAATGTATTAAGATTAATACGAAACGTCTGTCTGCTTTAAATAAATTTATGTGTTTTCTTCGCATGTTTTTCACACTCACACACTACACACACCACACTACACACACAACATGCCAGCACACACCTACACACACACCACACAACACCTACACACAACACAAATGCCACACACCTACACCACACACACACACACACCTACACACACACATCCTACACACACTGGTTTTGGAAACTATATCTATAATATATTATATATATTATATAGGCTCTAATAAATCGTAATAACACAATAGCAAGTTACCGGTATAACTTACTCATAAGTATCTATATAACATAAATATGCGTAATAGATTAAAATATATTATAAACAATATAATATATATAAATATAATTTATATACTTATATATATATATAATATAAACATATTAAATAAATAATAATAACAAAGAACTTATTATAATGTATTATTATTATTATTATTATTATTTAGTTATTATTATCTATTATATATTGATTATTATTAATTATTTTATTATTATTATTATTATTATTCGAGTTTCCTGCTTTGTGGTACAATGTTAATTTAAGCAATGTTGCTTTCCTTTTATTCTATCCTACGATTGCTCTTGATTCTAAACCACAACTACTTTAACTCAAATGCAAAATGATATGTTAAGAGTTGAAAAGTTTATATATCAATTGTTGGCATAGGACATAATATTTATCAGAACCGTTTTTAGGCTTCACGATTTGTTGGTTGGTTCTGTGAATATCAATCTCCTCTATGTAACCTTGGAAACAGTCGTGGCATGAGTTCGATAGGTATCGTGATCAAGGAAGAAAAACCTTAGATAATTTTAGATAGAGATAATTTAGATAAGAATTAGATAGCCGTCCAGTCAATCGGTTTTTTTTTATTAGAGGAGTCATCTAACGATATATTGTCCTTCCCGAATCTATTAATTATACATAATGATTCGCAAAGTTATCCAACTTTTAAACTTTACAGGAAGTCCACATAATCTTGTAAATTGCGTATACAGCCGCTATCGATCTGTTGGACATATCTGCTACAGACTAATACAGAACAGACAACTAACTCATAAACAGTCTAAACAGAAGAATAACCAATAAACTTACAAACAGGAAAATACCAAAAATGACAGAACAATATGGAGAGTGGAATCACCATACAAATACAAAAAGCTATTCTATTTATGAAGACATCCTCAACCAAAACAACAAAATACCATGCCCTTAAAACCAATGTACTATAATAATTCCCATTACTCCAAAATTAGTCACATACCAACTTTCCCACCAAAAATAGTAATGTCCCAGGAAAACAAAAATATAAATCACAAACTCCGTTCATCCCCGTCGAAGCAGTAAAAAATATTATCACAAATCTCAAAAAATTCTAAAGCTGAGGGTTCTCAATTAAAACTCAAACACCTGGGTTCAAATAGAGAGAATCAGAGTGAGAAAAACCCTAGGATAATACCACGTACAAGTAAATTATTATATAACGTCAAATGTATATGAGACATTCGGCGGTCAACTTTTCTTCGCTAAATTTATTTTTGTTTCTTTAAAGCACTTGAACTATTTTCACTTCAATTAGAAGTTCTAAAACTTCTGCAATGTATTTTTAAAAATTAATATGGAATGTTGTGTATTAAATTTAGACTTGGTGATAACTTTCGTTTTGCATAGAGACAGACAGACAGACAGACAGACAGACAGACAGACAGACACACGACAGACAGACAGACAGACAGACAGACAGATAGATCGATAGATATATATATATGATAGATAGATAGATAGAGTAGATAGATGATAGATAGAAATAGATAGAGAGAGATTAACAGATTTGTTGAGGTGTTGAGTTGAGGTTAATGAAAGATTGAAAAATTTTAATTAAATAAATTTTTATCCGTAAAATAATATGAAATTAAACTAGGAATACTAATTAGTAGGTTGCTCTGGCTTAATTATGAGACTATATATTATAATATATATTTATATATATATATATTTCTGTCGAATTTATAAAAAATATATATATATATATATATATATATATATATATATATATATATTAATATATAATATATATATTATATTATATATACAAAAAAAAAAAAAAAAAAAAAAAAATATTTATAAAAAATATATCTACTATATATATATGTAATAAATAATATATTATATAATAAAATATATATATCTATATAATATATATATATATATATAATATATATAATATATAATATATATATAATTATATATAATATATATATAATATATTAATAATATAAACTATATAATATATATAATATATTATATATATATATATATATATATATATAATATAATAATATATATATATATATATATATTATATATAATTATATTATATTAATATTATATAATATATATATATATATATATATATATATATATACTAATAATATATATAATATATATATATAATATATAATATATATATATATATAATATATATATATATATATATATATATAATATATATTATTATATATAATATATATATATATAATAATAATTATAGTATATATATATATATATATATAATATATATATATAATATATATATACTATATATATATATATTATATATATAGTATTATATACTATAATTATATATATATATATATATATGATATTATATATATATATATATATACTATAATAGTAATATATATTCCCAAATCCGTTCGCAGTCTGTCACTTCATGCATTTCAATGGTCAATACAAAATTAAAGTTTTTTTTTATCGAAACTTTTTCATTCTTTTGTTATTTTTTTTTATTCCATTATAGATCTCTTGACGTTTAAGAGCTTTGCTTTCAATGATTGTTTCCAATTGTTCAAGAGTATTTTTCAAACATCTGAAATCAGGAAAAATTCGGTGAAAATTGGGGGATTAAATACGTTTTGGAAATTTTCCCGCGAATCATCTTTCTACGCTATTGCAAAGGACATTCCAAAACTAAAATCCAAATTAAGCTCCAAATTGTTTTTCTATGATGTTTTATTGTGCATTTTTTATTAATGGCAAGCGGTTATTACTTGCTACCTAAGAACCACTTTCAAAAAAAAATAATGTAATCCTTAGCCTTACATTTTGTGATCAAAATAAAGATTAATGTTTTTCATAAAAAGCCGCTTTACTATAAAAAATGATTGAAAAAAAATGGTAATATATTAGAGAATAAAATGGTAAATAAGAAAATTTAATAAAAAGTTACATGTACTTGTAATTGTTGTAAGATTGGGTGTATTAAAAATACAGTAAGACAAGTTTACGTAATCATTATGCAGAAAATTGAGTTTTATATTTAACTTAAGTGATTACAGTTTAAAATATACTTGCAAAGGTAGCTTATGTTCTATGATCTCCAGGATATTATTTTATCATTTAACGATTCCACGAGAATAAAGCTAAATGCTTGCTAATAGGGTGGTTATGAAAAAATGTTTTATTTACTTCAGCAATTTGGTTGAACTTTTGTGTATAGTATAAAGATTATGTCAAACTAGTTAAGTCAATGCTATAGTATGAAATGAGCATAAAAATCCCTAAAATAACATTTGAGTTAATTTTTATGATATCAACAAATATAAATTGTTTGCATACAGTCAATTAATTTCTGTAGATAGATGCCGTGCCATATGTTTTGACGCGTGCGAAACAGATGGTCGACACTAACTCTGCCTTACATGATATCTTCTTTAAGGTATGCGAACATGTTGTAGACGGAGGTCTATACGTGTATAATGTAACATAAAGTGCAAAGACTTTCGGATATTTCTTCGAGTTTAATGTCTTTTCGAATCTCAAAATACTCGAATTTACCTTCAAGTAACTAAAGGTAGACATCTTCACAAAGCATGATACCAAAATCATATTTAAAATATGCTTAAATTAACTATTGTAGAATGCACAGTTGTTAGTTTGTTTTTGGTATGTGAACATTAAGACTCGATTTACTTAATAACCGTTCATGTTGTCATCATAATTTACACCTTAGATTTCGAGGACCTATACCCATGAATAAATGGCGACAGGAAAACTGTCGGCCGACATTTGTTTATAAAAGAAAATAAAAAAATAAAATCGTGGTTATTAGAGTTTTTTCTAACAAATGCCAACAAACTTAACCTAACTAACTTAACCTTGAGACAGATAGGGTTGGAGTCTAAGGCTAAAAAGCTAATAAACTGTCCCCTACCTTTCAAGACTTTCTCTTGACCCTGCTGACTCTCTGGGCGACGTAATCAGTTGGCGTGTCTATCTCTTTTCTCTATATGGTACTACAAGCGCATGATGCCGGGGGAGTTGACCTCTCAGCATCCACAACCCTGGTCGCCCCTTTGCACGCAAATTTTGCGTGAGTGATTGTGAACCCCAGACTTGTTCGTTGTTGTGCCTCTTTCTGTCCAAACTAGTTCTGTTTATGGAACTCCCATCATACGTTTTTCTTGCTGTATTTTAATCTTCCTCTCTTTAAAGCCCACGTCTGTGCTCACCTGAGAACTTTGCGTTAGACTGGGGATTGGGTGGGGTTTTCAATGTTTTATTTTCCGCCCCCTCTATGAGAAGGGCCAAGCCCGTGAGTGGTGGTGATCTGTAAAAAAAAAAAAAAATTCCCTGTTCAGCAATTCCGATTATAACCACTATCATGTATTTGAAAGTACGATATGTCATTATTATGAAACCTGGAAGCGAGAGTATTGTGTCGATTATTTTTATGAATTAATTATCCTTACCAGGCCAGTATTAACCAAAACATGGCGAACAAATTCACGATAAAATTCTTCCCCATGCATGGAAACGACATATCGTGTCAAACAAGGCTTTTACTGTTAAAGCCTAGATTCTGTCGTCTGCTATCAAAGAGTTCTAAGCAATTCTTTCCTGTTAGTTTAAGATGTTCTGCGACATTGATCTGTTTAAAGAGTTGGCTAATGCCCCTCCTAGACTTTGCCATTTGCCCCTTAATATATATATATAATATATATCTATATATCTATCGATATAAGTATATTATATATATATATATATATATAATATATATATATATATATATAATATATATATTATATATATTATATATATATAGATATAATATAGATTATATATATATAGTATATATATATATATATATATAATATATATATATATATCTATATATATATTATATATATATGTATCATATATAGTATATATATATAATATATATATATATATATTATTTAAGGTGATAAAAAGCCTCATAGAATGTAAATAATTACAAATCGGATGGCAAGAAACGTAATTCCAAGATGCGCTATAGCAACTCTCTCCCCATTGCACGAAAAGCAGAAAATCATTAAAGTAGGAAGTGAGCATAATTAAAAACAAGAAATTAACTCACAACTTAATCAATTTTTGTTTTGTGCTCTGAGCTAACAAATTTGATAAGAGCGGAACATTTGTCTCGTCACTCCACGTTAAGTACAAACTGATTTTTCAGGTCATCGCGCGAGTTCCATTAGCAAGAAGAGTTCGATAAATTATTGAGAGTTCGATAAATGGTTTCTCAACTTAAGTAAATGGGGAAAGTCATAGCGAATCTGAAAAATCAAAATCAAAAATTTCCGAAAGTGGTTACTTTTGGTCAAATTCCTCTTAGACTATTTGCAACGTACATAACGATCAATATTACTGAGCAAGCCTTCCTCTTTCATATGGCGTATAATTTATCCAAAATATTAAAAGTTTACTTTTTACCCATAAACCACCTAAATTGTAAAATTGGATGTTCTATTATGTTTTGGAACAGTAATCATTTATTTTGTGTATTGCGTGTATTATCATAAATGTTATAATGATTTTTGTAATTATGTTTTTCTAAATGGTGCATAATTATCTTTATACTGTCGCTATCACAACGGACTTTGTTCTTTTAATCTCTCTAGATGCATACATTTTCAACTGAAGAGGTTGTACTATTCGACATTCCACAGAGTCTCGGTCTCATCCATTCTCTATCCAACCCTTTGAAAAAAAGGCTAGCAGTTAATGCTCTTTTTAGTATTAGTATGAGATAACTTGTTTATAAAAAACTGAAAAACAAGAAAAAAGATTATAGCCCTATCTTATGATTTCTAAAGAGAGAGAACTTTCATTGTAGTAAGTATTGATTCACCTTGACTAAAATAACCTGAATAAGTATGAAAAAAAAGAATGTGGACTACCCTTAAGTATTTCTAAAGTCAAATCTTCATTTTCACTCGACATTTTTGATAAGGAGAGACTAAGTTGTTCTAGCTGTTTCTTTTTCCACCAAAGTTTAGTGAACTTTTTCAATGGATGAGTATTGTCTTAACCTTCGTTCATAGGAATTATTGGTTATTTTGTTTTTTAATTAATATATTATTAATATATATATATATTATAAAATATAATAATATATATTATATATATAATATATATATCTATTATATATAATATATATATAATATATTTAATATATTATATATATATAAATTAATATATATATAAATATATCTATATATACTAATATATAATATATATATATATATATAATAATATTATATGACGGTATATATATAATATTATATGTGGTGATATATATATTATAATATATATATTATTATATAATATTATTTATGTTTACATAGTATTATTCATATATTATTATATTATATATCTTTATTATATTATATACTTATATATAATATTTTATTAATATCTATTATTAATACTTTATTAATATCTTTATTAATATCTTTATTAATATTTTATTAATATCTAACTTATTAATATATATAGTATTATATATATATACTGTTATAATATATTACTAGTATATATATAATATTATAATTAAATTAATATATATATAAATATTAATACTATATTAATATGTAATCTATATATAATAATATATATATCTATAATATTATTATAATAATATATATTTAATATTATATATATATTATTTATATATATATATAATATTTAATATATATATATATATAATTGTAATAATATATATTAATATATATCATTAATATATAATTATATATAATAATTATATTATATATAAATATATATATTATATATATATATATATATTATTTATAATATATATATTATATAATATATATATTATAATATAATATATTATATATATATATAATACTAATATATATATATATATATATATATATTAATAGTATATATAAATATATTGTATATTTAATATTATATATATATATATCATTATATATATATTTATAATTTAAATATAATATATATTAAATTATATATATTATATATTATTATACTTATAATATACTATAAATCGTAAATGAAAGAATCTAAATTTTTGTTCTCTAATAATATAATATCTATATATATTATTTCTTATATTGAATATATATATAATATATATATATAATTTATATATAAATATATATATAATTATATTAATAATTATTAATATATAATTATATATATTATATAAATATATAGATATATATTAATATTTATATATTTAATTATTATATATATATATAAAATACTATATATATATCTTTTAATAATTATAAATAATATATATAATTATAATATATATATATACTATATTAATAAAATTAATTAATATCTATATATATATAATATATATATTATATATATATATATATATGTATAATAATAATAACTGTTTAAATTATAATATATATTATATGTATATATAAATATATATTTATGATATCTTTAATATATATCTCATATATATTTTATATATTATCTTATATATATATTATATAATATAAATATAATCTATATACTATATATATATATATATCTATATATATATATATATATATATATTAATAATATATAATATATTTATATTATATATATACTATCTAATATATTATATAATATATATTATATATAATTAAATATTAATATATATATTTATAATATATTATAATATAACAAATATAATAAGATTAATAAAATAATTAAAATATATATAGTAGCAACACTCAAGCATGAAAACACTCCCCTTGAGTTTCTTCTTTATATTGTCGTGTAGAGTATTCCCATGATATTTCCCAGTACACCACTAATTGGGTAACCCTTTACACTTTTCATACATATAAATCCCATCTCTCAGCATCCAGAATCATACACTTAAGCATCAATTGTTACTTCAATCCACCTTTAGTAGGTGGGAGAATGAATATGTCTTACATATTAGATCTATATATATTATATTATTTTATTATTATGTTATTCTACACCACTGTTTTTCCAGTTATTGAGAACTAAAATAAAGCTTCAGACAACAACTCCATATTTCACATTAGTACAGTTCTTTCATATAGTAAAATACCCTTTTAGCATATAATACATAAATTCTAAAACTATATATATTATACCTATACCCCGTTCATGAAGCGGAGAGGTTATTACTAGTAAGAATGTTAACATTATATATCAAAATGTTATTATATCTATAACAACTTTTAAAAAACATAATTTTTACTTTTCATACTAATATGTTGCCTTCTTGAAAACAATAAGTTTGAAAGCGAATCAAAGGTAAACGTATTTAATATCTACAATAATACATTTAATTTGATATTATTTGTCTGACATTAAAAAGAAGAGAAGGATCCGTATCTACCCACTTATCTTCTCCTTTCTTTTTTGGTATCTGAGCTGGAAACCTTCATCATACCATGCGGGTTTGTGGATTTTGTAATGTTGCTACATTTAACATTTCCCTTCTCCTCTTCCTTCTTCTCTCCTCTTACATTCTTCCTTCTAATACCCTCTCCTTATCCCACTTCTTACTACCCCTATCTTATCTATCTACCTTATATCACTTCTACTTTACACTTTCCACTATAACTTAAATTACTTCTCCTTACCCTCATAGCCATTCTAATCCACTTAACTCATATCATAATACCTCTATCTCCTTTCTTTCTCCATATCTACTATCTCATACTATATATCTCATTACTTCTATTCCCTTACTTCCATTTATTATTCTTTAATATTCTTTGCTCTCCCCTATTCACTACTCATTAATTCTCTTATACCTCATTCCAAATTAACACCGTATACTAGGAGTATTATAATACAATTCTTTCATCCAAACCTTATCCTCTAATCCTCTAACCATCAAACTTCGCCGATAATCAGACTCTCTACCCTCAAACTTCTTCCGATCTCTATCTCAGATCAATTCACTCTACTGCTACTCTTCAACATCATATATATTATCCATCTCATCTCGTATGTCTAGATCTATGCATCAATTCGTTTTGGCAATCTATTTCAATACCCACTCCACCTCTCAGATGATTCATTAAATTGATAGATTTACGCATCAGTCACTCTTGAACCGTCCTACTACGACCCTTATACCGCTGAGTATCAAAATATCCGCTGACTTTTACCTGTATAGCGTATAAATTCACCCCTCATATTTCTTTATTTTATTTTTCTATACTCTATACTCTCCTCTCATTCTGAAGCCTCTCCCTCTTCTCTTATCCCCTATATACTGTCTTACTACCTTCCTTCTTTGGCGAATTGTCTCTCATATACACAATCTCACTGTTAGAATCTTCTATCACCTCAAATTCTTTTCTACAATATAGTATCTTCTCTTATATCTCTCTGCTGAAGGTTACTCACAATATCATCACGTTTAAAATCTTAAGCTCTTACTTCCCTTACTGTTTAATTATACTATGAGCTTAGCCTATATCCATTATGTTGTAGCTTTTAAATATTTATCGTTCCTTTGATGCAATGTCTCTATTAGTTATTATTTTCTTTTTTTACTGATTATCAAGTATATATTATTTGCATATTTCTTCAACATCCATTTTTTTCTCTTCCAACTACACACTCACTATAGAAAACCAGATAGTATAATTATTAATTAACCCTTTTCCAGAATTAATAATAGTAAGAAAAACTAATAATAAACAATATTACTATGTAATGTAAAAATCTTTACTACTTATTAAAAAAGGGGTTTAGTAAGCTTTATACCAATTTGAGCTGAGGGAATAGTAATAACACAAGGATTAACTCTATCTGCTCTAGCCATATTTTATTACTATTATATTTATATTGTATATATCTATTTTGTTTTATTTGCATAGAAGAAGGAATGATTATAAATTGTTATTAGTAATGCAGTGAATAGCGAGATAATCAATTCTCATATATGTTCGTATTCATATCTTGAGTTTATAATTATTTATAAGACATTCTAGTCTTTATGTATGCATCTATAAACTCCATGTTAATTATCTCACTGCTTCATTTAACATAGGTCTAACCCCGTATTCACTAACAGACAAAGACTTACAAAACCAACATTCATGAGAATATCATCACTTAAATTCCAGCATGTTGCATACTCTCATTACCGAACGGCAGCCGAAATGCTCAGATATGGATTCATTCTTTCTATAGTTTGGTGCCAGTTTAGAAAATCTCAATGAAATACAATTATTATTGCTTTCACATATTGTAATTTAAAAATATTTACATGAATGCCAATTCTTCATACTATCTCTTACATTTACTAATCTTTCTTCATAAATGAATTACCTTCGTTTTTCTTCATACTAATCATTTATCAGTTTCCCACTCTAGTGTCTCTTCGATAATCAAATGCTCTTTTAATATCCACAAAACAGTATTTAATCTACTACTCGCATAACACTCTCTAATGTCTTCATTAGCAACAATAGAAAACTGCAGAAACTCGCGCAATAGATAATGTTACATATTTTCTAGCTAAGTCTAGTGTCTAGAGTTCCCCCTTATCTCAACCCTTACGCCAACTCATTAGCAAGTGCTATTAACATACATAAGCTTTCGTGAGCTCACGATAGACCATGTCCTTCTTTCGAACTAGACTCTCTATACATATCTTTGTTTAAAACAAAACGCAAACTTTCATATAAGAGCTCATCACAATCTTAACAATTACATTCGAAATTCCTGATTATTTCACAGTAATTCCACATAAAATCTGTTGATTTATTATGATCTTCAAACTTTTCAGTCTAAATATTTCCCTATTCCCTTAATCTAAATGATATCGGAGCCGCAAATAGTGGTTACAGACAGCCAGCAAAATAACCTAGTATACGTTGCTGACATCCAAACTCGAAAATATCCAATGTTGAGACTGTTGCCTTTCTTCATATCATATCAATGGTTGAAGGAGAACATGCTAACTGTATGTAAGCAAAAAAAAAATTTCGGAAGTAAAAGGGGCCACATTCTCCTCGCATCCATCTCATCATCACGAAACTCAGCCGATCATCTTAGTGCACATTGAAAGATCTCCTTCTTATGAATGTGAGACTCAGTCATCTTCTGGAGGAGATTCAAGGAAGAATAATTTCTTTTTTCAGTTTTTTTTTATAGTGGGGGCCTGGTTCTTTGAGCTTTGTGTAGCTAAAGATTCTGTCGTCATTTTAGAAGGGTATGCATCTAATCTATTTCTGCTATTTTTAATAAAATTAAACATCTGGAATCAGGAGTCGGAAAACATGAACCTGAAAGGTAATATGTTTGCTATTTAATAGTAGGATCGGCAGACATATGACTTCCGGGTGGTACGGTGTTTGTGCGTTTGTCAGTGTGTATGCGTTCATATCGAAATTTTGATTAAAAGTTTCCTGGCGAGATTTCACTAAAATGAAAAAGAAGAAAAACATAAAATATGAATATTCCATCATCCAATCAATCATACATGTCCTTTCCCCAGATTGGAGTGACGGAGTATCATAAATATCATCACCGGAAATCGGAAAACCAGAAAAAGTACTAGAGACTGATGTTAAGTCAGAAAGGAAAGCCCTCTCCTCCATGTCCCTTCCATAACACCCCCTTCACAGTGACATAAACTAGTAGCATTAAAGAAAAAATTCGACCTAGGGCGTTTAAAAAGACTGCGACGCTCGTCTAATTTCCGTATGAGGGGTTATCTGCGTCAATGTTGCCGTTCATCCCATGGGCATCAAAATGGGCCCCACAGACAGAATAGGGTGAGAAATCGAATTTTTTTTATTGTCAAATTATGTGCATATAAAGTCATATCCATTTCTAAAACACTTTATTTTGTTGTAAAAAAAAATTAAATAATAAATGCTTAGAAAAATTTTGCGGCGAAGAGACATATTTGAAAGGAAATAAAGAATACAAAAAAAAAAACGACTTCGCTTGTGCCAAAACAAATTATGAAAGTTTTTTTAGACCGAACCAAATCATAAAAACATATATGAAAATTACACTTCATTTATTTCAAAAATATTCCATAATTGGATATTATTACTTTCTTCAATATTTCAAAGCTCACTAAATAGCTCCAATTACAAACAAAAAAGTTTGTATACACTTTTATATGACACAACTTTTTCGGCCAGCCATCATAGAAGAGCCCAATTAAATCCATATCCTCAAAAACTAATACAGACAAAGCTTACAGAAAAGGAAGAACAAAATATTGCAACAATCGGCAAACTAATTTACCGGAGGCACTGTAAATAAAAAAAAAAAAAAAAAGAAAAAAAAAAAAAAAAAAATATAAAAAAATAATACATGCATCTCGAAAGACTGACCAAAAACTTACAGGGAAATGAAATAACCATTTTTTGGATCCTGGTAAACTAATCTGTTGGGTCTGGCATTCACCGGTAATAATGTAAAACACCATAAGAAAAAAATAAAAAATCCACTTAATAAATAAAATAACGGTTGCTAGTGTGGCCTATATTTTTTTTTACCTTTGGGGGGAGCGGGTGCTGGGACTCATCATGTATATAATATATACTATTATTGATGTATAAATCAGTTACAACGCATTTGGTGGCCGACTGAAGCCGCGACGAGGATACACACGGGTGGGTGACGTGAAGTTACGTTTATCCATACCCTGTTGGATCCTCACCCAAACCCGTAGGGGCAAAAGGGGCGGAGGAAACCCCGCGACCACAAAATCTCAAAGAGGGGGGTTTCGGGATCCCTGGCACCGAGGGGGGTGAATTAGTCCTCACCCGGTAGTTCCCCGGAGGCGCGAGAGGACACCCACGACTCCGCCATTCCCCGCCGGTGGCGGGTAAGTACCTTGGGGGTATTCTTTAGTTAAAAAAAAAAGAAGCAAAAGTTTAATAGATAAGTCCTTCTATTTTACTACGAGTAAACAATAAGAGTATTCTAAATAGAGTCCCCTACTATCATAGTTACTTCAATAATTATTTGATTAACAAATTAATTATTTTTTTATTTTACTTTTCTATTCTATTTTTATTAAATAGCATTTTCCTATCCAAAATTTACGAGGATTCCAAAAATGTATTCCATTTCGTTGTAGCTATTATATATATAATAGATACAATATATTTTTTTTTTGTTTTTTATTCTATTTTTTTTTCTTTAATTTTTTTTTTTTTTTTTTATCCCGATTTCTCTGCGATAAAAATTGGACCTATAAAGTGCTATCTACCCAATCAGATTGTATTAGACTATTATTTTCTGTTTCCCTGGTAAAAGCTGTTTTGTTATTTGAGATTTATGGTTTTCGTGGCTTCTTCCTATGTAGGGCTGACTCAGAGAGATCCTTTTTATTCATGAACATAACAGTTTTTTTAGGCGATATTTATAAGGTTTTTTAGGAATGAGGGATTTATAAGAAATAAAGGATATGCAAAGAATAATATTTGACGACTAAACAAGTTATAGGCGACTGCGGCGTTTGGGTCGATTTAATTTGTCAATTGAGTGGTCACTATGCCGTAACCACTTGCCTAGCTGTAGTCGCTGAGTTTTCTGAGACACAGTTAACACTCCGAGAGTTCAACGCTTCCAGAGGACTCCAAGTATGTGTTAAGCGATACGGTATTTGTTGGATGTAGTGAGTTTGGTCGTTTTATACGTGTTTATCACTAAAAATATTGAGTAACAAAATAGGCCATAGCCTGGCTGCCAGAAACCAAAAATTAACACTGAGGACCTAGAAATTGGGTGAGTAATGTTTCTAGAAAATTTTTCGGAAAGTTTTAATGATTTTAAGTGAGTAAGTTGCCAAATATGAAGTGTAATGATCATGCTATTTTCCTTGTAAGTAATAACACTCAATACACAGAATACATCACCGTGGAAGAGAAGATTTCATTTTTTTAATTCTTTTAAACGAAAATGTTATGATACAATACTAAAGAAATAATGATTGGCAAAATAGATGGTAAAAAATATTCTATAAACCCGATTACTTTCGAAAGCCATCGGAACGAGCTTATTTAACTGTTCTATACTCAAAACGTTTATTCATGACAAGCTAACCACCGAGAAATTTGTTAAGATTATAAAAAGAAAACTGGGAAAGTATCCAGGCAAAGGCACTAAAATCCTTGTTACATTTCAAGGCGTTTCTTTCTTTCTTTTCCGGTATTTCCATTTCAGCAGATGTTTCAGAGCTATTTCAACTACTCATAGTAGTTTGAAATACAATGAAAGGAATAAGTCACCCTTTTTTAGGCAATGAGAGGCAGACGGGCCGAATTTTTGAACAGTCACAATCGTCCCCAGGAAAATGGCTTATGGGCACATATATGAGATAGAGACCAATAACCGCTTTGTTACTGAAAGATTCAAGGAAAAGTAAAGAAATATCTAGAGGAATTTAAATATATTTTTTATCACATAGAAATATCCCCCAAAAATACAACGACATCAACCGTTTCTGATGAGTGATTGAAAAACATGCGTAAGAATAGAGAGGACAAGATGGCAGAAAAGTCACGTGCATAGTGGATGAAGAAACACAGACGTTCTTTCTAAAAACGAGAAGAGTGTACCCAATGTTAGCGGCAGGTCTTCAGCATTACAAAGATCACCATAAATCTGGCAACAATAATGTGCGCCGATAGTACAACATCTGCCGTCTGTTGGCGTCATAATGTGAATCGACAGCGCACAGGAATATCTGGGACATGAGCTCCGCACGCATAAGTTATCCAGCGCTACTTTGGCATGGACCTAGGTTTAATCAACTAATGATGACAAAACTCAAAGTATTGTCGAATGAAAATTAGACGGAGAACGAGTCAAAAGAAACCGGTAAAAAAAATGCATTCAAGCTCAGTCCAGGGTCTGAGAACTGAACAGATAGGGATTGTTTTTCCGAATCGAAAAGGAAAAGAACACAGAGACATAATTATTCATCAAGAAAAAGAAGCAGGCAAGTAATGTTTTGATTAGAAATTCTTACTACCATTGAATGAGACGTTTCGGCTAATGACGAAAGAACCAAATTCAAAAGTTTTTGGCTCATGGTTTTAAGCACTAAATTGATATACTAAGAAAAAGCTATTGTCAAGAGAGCATGAATATGAGGTTTTTCCGAGAAAACGAGAACATAACGAACAACTTTTTATCAGAAATTTATTAAAACCGAGGCGATTGGAATGGAGCACTCAGACAAGAGCATTTTTCAGAATTGTTTTCCAAAAATGAAACAGTTCTGGACACTTCAAATCTTGCCAAAGCTTGCTATACACTGAGCTGACCAATGGCATTTCGGCAGATACAAGTGTGAATTTATATTTATGTTCAAAAATGCTTGTTTACATTCTAGTCAGATATCTTGTCACGTGCATAGTATTTATTTTTTCGTAACCGTGCAAACAAATTGCGCTCTTAGCTTTCCGAATAGGCTTAGCCATGCGTGCAATGATTCTTAAATTAGATTTTTTCCGAGATGTTTCTGAAAAAATCAAACTTGTATCAGCGATCTAGAATTTTTACGTGCAGAGTTACTTAGGTCTTATAAAACTTTTCAATGTTAACTTTAGGCTTTTTAAATTGTAACATCTACAGATTGACTGACTGTTGATACTATTACTGTATTGTGTTTGTTAAGTATACTTTGTTTCCGCGCCTTACCTATCGTGGACGTCAATTTAGCTAATTCTCTTTTTGAATCTTACCAAGCTTTTAACATCTCGGAGACTAGTATTCAACACCCGAGGGTGCACAACTTGTAATGCTAGTTCAGTGTTTTATTATCACTGAGCTACCGGCAGAAATAAATCCCTAACAACTAAATATGCATTCATATATGGAAATATTAAATAATTATTTTTTAAGACTCGTAAATTATATTCTTGTATTTTTATTGCAAATTTAAGAAATTATTAAATCTTACCAATTAGGTTTTATTAATATTTATAGTTGTTTGTTATTATATATATAGTATATATATTATTATATATTATAGATTTTTTTATATTCTTTTCACATAATATATAATATATTTACTACATATAGTATATATATCTATATATATATTACCTAAGTATACATATAAGATATATATAGATATAATTATATCATATTATACTATTTGAAGAATAAATAATCAATAATAGTCGATAACTTAATATATAATAGAAAATAATAATAATATAATAATAATTAATAATAATAATAATAATAATCGAAATAATTAAATATAATAATAATAAATAAATAAATAATCATCATAATACGAATATAATAATAAATAATAGATCGAATAATAATATAATGTATTGGAAGGTTGTTTGAACATGAACAATAAAAATAATCGTCAAAAAAATAAGTTATTACAATTTTTTGTATTTATTTACCTAAATATATCAAAGATGTGGTATAATATTTGAATTTCATTACTATCATAGAATAATAACGTACTTATATGACATAGTAGAAAGGTCACTTTGCACAACGACACAAAGCACACTAATACACACACCGATACACACATCGACACACACACACACAATCTATAAAAATAATATCTATTATTTTTTTCAATAAAGAATGTATTTACATTAGTGTACATAGTGATAATACTACTAATCTGTTAGTTAATAGTAATATGCCTTACTAGACTACTAGCAATAAGTTTATAGGCGGTATATATAATATCAGCTTATATATATCTCATTATATATATACTTATAATATATATTATGAGTGTGACGTATGTGTCTAGCCTTGCTGTAACTTGTCACAAATATTTTTTTAGGCAAGTTTGACCAATGTCAGGTGGAATATCAAGTTATCAAAATCGAAATAAATTGTATCAAGAAAGCTTGCTGGACAAGTTTTGTCTTACAGGGAGGGACTAGTCAATGTTTCGACTAAGTTTTAGGCCGTTTATATCAGTACAATTTAAAAATATCTTAGCTAGAGTAAAACAATATAGTAATTCCAAGTAAGTGCTACATATATGACTGATCATTTGCTGATCGGTACGAGTGTTTATGAGAAAACATAAGTAGCGCGAGGAAGCATGAATCAATATTTGGTCAGGAATTTCGTTGTTGGACATACACATCATAATTTATCACGAAAAGAATCACTGCGTGTGTGAGACGCATTCACACTAGGTTAGGTGTTCTATAGTGACGAGTTAATTCCATGATGTAACTTAAGTTTTTGTATAATGTTTTCTATATCCTTTATTCTAAATTTCCCTATTTATTTTATATATATTGAATGGTGGAAACAATGGGGTTCATGAGTTTAAGAGAACTGAGGTAGGTAAGCATCTGCTTAAACTGTCCATCGAAGCTTCTTCTTGAAGCGTAATAAGCCGTTATATTTTTTCATATTACTACAAGCGAAACTTGATATAATAACTCCTCTTCTGCTTAATAATACTTATACTCAGTATGAGAAATATTATATTAATACGAAAAAATATCAGCTGTACTAAGGTAAACTTTAGAAATCGATAGTATAGATTTACTAGATATCTCAGTGAGTGAATAAAGTAGCTGTCTCAAGATTTTTGCGACTTTTATCCTTATAGAATGAAACCTTGGAAAACGAGTTCTTTCGTAGAACATAAATGATGAGGAAATTTAGCTATTAAAAGAACATCGAATTATTGACAAGATTACGGTTTTGTATGATAGTCTCAAGACTTCTCTGAGTAAATAATTCTACTAAGAACTTCATTAAAGGAATATAATAAAATATCTTATATAAACTATCATTCTTCATCTTAATGCAACCGATAGAGAGGTTTAAAAACAAAAACATATAAGAACTGTTTTGATTGCTCTGAGAATGCTGTTTTCTAGTGGATCAAGCTTATTATCTTACAAACTACAGGAAAACTCAGGAAACTAACTACTAAAAGAGAAGTTTTTTAAAACACACACTCAAGATCTCGTCATAGTTTATTCAAATAAACTGAGATTCACATATGTTGACCCTTGTTGCGGAAAATATTATTCTTGGCCATGCATGCTGATGCGGCACAATCACAATAAGAAGAGCCTGGTTTGGTAACAGACTTCTGAAAGCAAGAGCAGAGAGAAGAGGTGCAATTAAAAAGTTTAAAATCCAAAAATTGAAGAATTTACGCTCCCAAGACATTCCCATTATCAAAAACATTAACACTATTCACAAAGGAAAGTGTCAATGATCAGTGCTCCATTTGTAGGGTAAATTGGTGACTGAAGTTATTTGAAACTCTTTTCTATCTACCATTTCGCAAAAGATCAATATCCTATGAACGCCCTTTTCTATCCAATTCATGACAAAGTTACCATTTCCTTATTATTGAGGGCAAAACTATTAAGGAGCTGTAATTAAGATACAATCATTACAAATGACTAAATTGAATCTGAACTGCTCTTGTCTGTGATGGAACGTCCGGTTAAGTGTGGGACATGAGTCACGATCCACTCCAGGTTCCATAGTCAAACACATAGCCATGGAAGAAACTGTTAAACTTCAGAATTCAAAAAAAAGAAGATCACTAGTATTCTGGAGATTCATCTTTGTCTGTCTGTTTTAGCAGATCACTTCAAGGGAAAGGTTTTATTAATGGCAAAAATTGTATCTAAAAAGAATATGCAAAAACTACGATAGCAAAAAAAAAAAACAATATCAATGTGACAACGCATCACATATTGATTACATTGTTGTAGAAATAAATTTCGTATTCAGTACTTTTGGGATTAGAGAGCTATATTCAATACTTATAAGAGTTGGTGATTGGTATGTTGGTTGAGATTTTACCTTTTTGGGGTATGTTCGGTCCATATATAAGAAGAGCAGGAGCAATTAAATCTTGAGTGTGATGGGGACAAATTAATGTGAATACCTGCGTGCGATATTCTGACAACACGTTAACTGTTTTACTGCCAATTTTTTTTTTTTATAAATTAATATTACTGTAACATGTTGTTACAAGCATATACAAATTTGTTATAAAAGCAATCATTGAGCAAACACCAAAAATCTTGCGACAAAGAGTCATTTCTTGTAGTTTAAGGTAGTTAAATTTTGAGCGCGCGATTGGAGCATGTGATCCCGTGCCGCTGTGCGCTCAAGTTTCAAAAAACAGACGCGTTTTTTGGGCTGATTTGCTACGTTTTGGGGCCGTATCTCAATTTAATAAAGCTTAATATTCAAAGAGGTATTTTTCAGAGTGCAAAAATTCCTGCGGAACAGGGACCGAAATAAAATCTCTTGATATTGAGTAGGAAGCTTGAATTCTAGTAGTTACTAATTTATATATTTATTTTCTACTTCTAGGATTGCGAATAAACACCAGTTATAACAGTGCCTCACATCTAATTATAATCATAATTTTCAATCGTCGCTACTACGATTTAAGGGGAGACTTTATCTTCGGACCCCCCAGTTTTTCGAAAGATCAAAAGAAAAATCAAAATTTATAATTTTTTTATATATCTAGATTAAATTTAAGAAAATTTTTCCTCCTGACACAAATGGGTAGTAATTATTTTTTAAAATTTCTAAAATATTATATATTTTTTTCGATCGAATTTTTTAGCAGAAGTGTCTAGAGCAAAAACAATATTCGAATTCCGAGTCAAATTAATTACAATTTCAGGTTCAGGCTGAAACAAAAAAAAAATTTTATATTTATTTAGTATTGGTATCTGCGTGCACATTAGATCTTGAAAAAGTCTATTGTATTTATTACTTTTTCATATTCCCGAACCTTCTCGGATTTTGAACTGGGCCCCAGTCAACAATATAAAAGATGGTGATCTGAGAAGTCTGGGAGCCAGCCCACAGTCGGACCGGGATGTTTTAATGTATCGGGGAAAGGTAGCCGAAGCCGACCGAGACAGACCAGAATCGGGGTAATGTAAGTATTTTCTGCATGAAAAATATTTTTTGGAATGAAAAATTTACTGCCAGAAAACGTACTGAAAGCGAGAATTTTATCAAATATAGTGGCTAGGAATTCTATGTAGTTGGATCCGGAAGACTCGGATCCCGGTACACAAGAGCGGAGTCAGGCCGATGTCGGAGCTGGTGTCGGAAGCCGGAGCCCGGAGCGTGCCGGAGCCGTGCTAGTCAGTAGTATTTAATTTTTTGTTTTCTAAAATATTTTTTTAGGTGAAAATTTTTATTTTGTCAGTTACAATAAGTCACAATGTGACTGGAAAAATTATAATAAATGGTAGCATGAAACCTTAGTCGGAATCCGGCGCCGGCCGGATTTAGGGAGTCGAGACCAGCGGATCTGGGGATGATTTTTTATCAAGAAAATAATAGTTTTGGTGGAATTAATTTTTGTCAGATTAGCACATAAGGCGTTTGCTAGAGGGCCGTGTGAGAAGGCCAACCATGATCAAACCACTCGAGGAAAATAAGCTCCAATTAAAGGGACTGTGGGTGGTGTGTGAAGAACAGAATGTGAGAACATAATGCCAACAAGTAGAAAGAGTATATTTTTAAGAATATTGGCTTGATCATCATGGAAATGGTATGGATGATAAGTCGGTTAGTTAAGCAGATGTATAAAGGTGGGTGTGTTGAAAAATCAATTGGGTGGAAGACCTAAGAAAAAAGAAAAAGTGGGGATAATTCTAATTGAGGTCAGTAAAAAGGAATGTCTGGGCGGAAAGGGAATGTGGATAAAGGTTTAAGAAAATATTTAAACGTATAAATTTTTTTTTTTTTTTTAATAATAGTTAGTGAAATAGCGATTCAGTCTTTTGGTTTTTTTTATTTAATAAGTATATCTACAACTTTT
>JABUQX010045930.1:5000-12500 GCA_015478945.1 Trachelipus rathkii
CCTAAATCAGTAAAATCAGTAAATCAGTAATTCAAACCACCATCCAACCACCCTTTTGTCCATCCGTGATCTATTGAACATACCACACTGCCCACATCATAAATGATCTATTGATCTATTTGGATTCAAGTCATTATTTACTTAAAATTGCTATGTTCTTACAACCCTAGATCCAGTAAATCAGTAATCAAACTGCCCTTCATACCCCCCTCCTACCATCTTGCATCTATTGATCTATTGATCTATTGATCTATTGATTCAAGTCATATTTTTCTATAGTATAAATAAGTTCTTTGGATAAAAGTAGGAAAAGAAAACCAGTTTTTTTTTAAAGCGTTTTAAAATTGCTCACAAACCTTTCCTTATTCATTAGTGTTCAGGTTTCAATCTAGAATGGACATTGGTAAATTTATGTTCCGTGCTCCAGGCTACGTGTATTGTGTCTGGTCCTACAGGTGCGGGAAACCTTTCTGCCTATGAAATAATTTTAAAAGAGGTTGAGATCTTCGAACAAAAGCCTGTTAAAATCATATGTTGCTACAGTGTTTACCAAGAAAAGTTTAATGATTACAAAAATGTAATTCAATTTCACGAAAGTTTATATGATATAAAAGCTCTTTTCAATGTTTACCAGGGCATAAAATTATTATCCTTGATGATTTGATGCATAAATTGAATGAGGATATAGCTGAAACTTTCACAGTTTACTCTCATCATTTAAACACACAGTATTTAATCTTGTTCGTCCAAAGAAGGGATATGAGTCAGGTCAATGTTGTAGCTACCCAAATGTTCCCTACTCAATGTAAAGAGTTCCTAAAAGTATATAAAGAAGTTACATCTATACCTCACGGTTATTTACTCTGTGAGCTTCATCCTAAGAACACGCATAGAGTGTTACTGCGTACAAATATCTTACCTAACGAGATTGAGACAGTATACATACCTGAATAATGAGTACTCTAGTAGCAGATTATTTACCTCTTATGAGAAAATTTTAAAAACCTGAAACCTTCTGAAAAACGTAAGCTGATCTGTGAAGATGAAAAAATTCATACAATGTATAGCAGAAGTATGCCTAAATCTTATAAAAGGAAATGTTCTGTAAAGCTGCGTCGTCATAGAAGCTGCTGTAAAAAAACTTGCTGGTAACGTAAGAAAGCTTAAAAATAAAAAGAAGCTATTACAGAAAGGCGGAGGTGTGTTCCTACCTTTACTCTTTTCCGTTATAGCCCCTTTTGATTAACTAAGTGTTCTTGCTCAATGATGAAAGAAGGTTTATGGCTTTACCCTACATGTTTATGAGAAGATGAAATAATAACACAGGAACCCGTACCTCTACACAACAACAACAACAACAACAACAAACAACAACAACAACAACAACAACAACACAAACCAACACAACAACAACAACAACAACAACAACAAACAACAACAACAACAACAGCAACAACCAACAAACAACAGTCACAACAGCCACAACAACAACAAACAACAGTTCGAACAAACAGATCTGTGTATAACCCTTATCCGCAGGGGGTTGCTCAACAGCAACTTTGAGTTTATATGATCCGCAAGTTGAACAGATTTAAATAATTACGAGAAGGAATTGTATCGAATATTAAACTCTGATGTTAACGTTGAGAAAAGAATCCTATATCAAAAATGCTATACAAAATTAGTAGATCTAAAAGCTTTATTTAATTCACCTAAGGAAGATTTAGCTCTAGCATCAGATAAAGACTGAAGTGAAGAATGAAGATAATTTTAAAAATATCCTGGAAGAAAGCTTACCTATGGAGAAGTACAGAAACGGGTTTAGCTCTATATAATATTTTAAAAGATCAGATTACATGGAACGACTCGGGCAAATCATTATTGATGGAGAAACAATAGCTGCGTTCGAATATGTTGACTTGATAACCGATCTGTCGCGTATTAAGAAAGGCTTCCTGTAAAACAGGCTGGAATAGATCAAACAAGAACTTCAACTATTAATTTTCCGGAGAACTTTAATCCAGAATAAACAAAAGTTAAGCCAAGATCTGGATAATATCAATGTCTCCTAGGGACCAGATGCGAGTCCTTCTCGGTACTTCTTTCGCATCGACAGATTTAAGTGCTAAGTAGAAACACATTACGTTCAAGTGCAGGTAGAATAAGAAAAAAAAACATCCATTGCTTCAAAATGGATTAGTTCCTAATTATTTATTGGGCTTTTTTATATGATTGTATTGTTTGTAATTTTAAATAATGTATATAACCTATATACAAGTTATGATATCTTTCTGTATACATCTGCTATGTTTTTAGACTTGTAATTAAAAATAGTTAATATTATTTTGTAGTTAAAATAAAATATTTCATATACATTTGGTTTTTATATCACCTTTCAGTATAAATGAATATAATTTTTATTGTTAATGTCATTGTGAGTCATGGAGGCTAAGGAGGCGGTCGATAAATATTACTATAATGTGAAACAACCATACAGTTACGGTGGTTTTTCAAGGTTCGCTTCAAAGTTTCCTCAAATTAATAAAAAAGAATTGAAAAAATATTTAGAAGGTGAGGATGCTTTTACCCTACATAAACCTATACGAAAAAAATTTCCGACACGGAAAACTATAGCCCTACATTTAGATAACGTATGGCAGCTAGATTTGACAGATATGATAAAATATAAATCTTACAATGAGGGGTCTCAATATATTCTTTTTGTGATAGATGTATATTCCAGATACTTATGGTTAAGGGTTTTAAAAGATAAAAAATCAAAGACTGTTGCTACAGCAGTCAGAGAAATTATAAATAAGGATGTCAGATATCCCAAAATGATGTGGACATATAAGGGTACAGAATTTTTAGGCAGAGAGTTTCAAGAAATAGTTACTGAGTATGACATAGGGTATTACAACACATTTTCAGTTAATAAAGCCGCAATAGTTGAAAGAGTACAAAGAACTATAAAAGAAAGAATGCATAGGTATTTCACGAAGATGAATACATTTAAATATTTCGATATACTACAAGACCTGTCTTACTCATATAATCGTTCTTATCATAGAACACTTAAGAATACCCCTGTAGAGATGCTGAAGACAAAACCTTCTGTACCTATATACACAAAGGGAAAAATAAAAGATAACACGGGTGTTAAAGTAGTAGATTATGTAAGAGTATCTAGGGCTGATGAAAAATTCAGAAAAGGTTATGAATCTGGATGTCGAGAGAAGTTTTTAAGTAGATACCATCAGAGAATTCCCCAGAGACAGGTTAAAATTATACTATCTAGAGGATTTAGACGGTGAAAAAATAAAAGGAGGATTCTATAAACAGGAAATACAGAAAATACGGTTTGATCCTAAGAGTCACGAGTATAAAATATAAAAAATATTAGGATCTAAAGTGAAAGGTAAAAATAAACAGTATCTTGTCAAATGGGTAGGCTATCCTATGAAGTTTAATAGTTATATAAATGCCAGTGAAATTAAGAAACATTGGATCATGTTTACTTTGTGAACATTGGAGAGTGAAGATCATTCTATTTAACGTTTGCCCTCAATCGGCTCTATGGATTACATCCTGGCTAATTAAAATATCAGACTATACAACTCAATTATTGAACCCTATAACTTTTGATCGAGAAATGTATGAAGCAGGATTAAGTGAAATAATTCTTGATGCATCTGTTGAAAATATATTAGAGTCCCCTTCTGCCTTTACAATATTTAGAAGTGTTGAATATGTTAAAAGTGTATTAAAAATTAAAGCTAAGACAGACATTATTCGAACTATGGACGGAATAGAAATATTTCTATGAAAATATTTCATTAAGTCGGGTCTTTACCCCAAATCGGACTGATGTGTTCATGGCCTTAAATAAAAAATTTGAAACAAGTCAATTATGTAAAGATTTAGTGTTTCTTGTTAATAAAACCGTTAACGAAGATAACGTGTTAATCACCTTAAAATCTCCAAACTCATGTGAACCTGAAAGATAGAAGTTTATTTATTTTCCATTCTGCAGCATGGTTTCGTAAATGTCATTACTCGCATGTAGACTCGATATGAGAAATAATGACATCAAACCATCTCTAAAGGATCTTAATACGTTAATATTACCAACGATGGAAGAGTATGTCTCAAAAAAATGACACCGAGAAGTCATACATTTTGTATATGCATGCCTTCTAAGATGTTTCAAGATCCTGGTATAAGCACTATGTTTATACCGATATTATAGACCATCAGTATGTAGGGGATACTAAAGCCTCTTTGTTAAGAGTATTAGTTCATTTTCCTAGAAAGGTAAATAGATTATAAGCTTTCCTAATGTTCACTACTTACCGTTTGGGTAAGACCCAGCTGAGCTTGATTCGTATTTATATAAGAGACGTTAAAGGTAATCCATACCCATTCACAGTTGGGACAGCAGTGTGTAAAGTACACGTTAGAAGGAAGCTCCGTTAAATAATGATAATGGAAAGAGAAAGAGTCTTCAGGGGTTCAAGAATGCTGAGGGGTTATGGTTTAGGTGGATTTTTTGCTTCGTTGTTCAGACGTGCTATCCCTTTGTTTAAACAGGAGGTAAATTACATTTGCTAAAAAAGCAGCTAAGACAGGTATAGATACTTTCCAGGATTATTATGCGGAGGTGTCGACCCCCGTAGTGCTGTAAAAAGTCGACTAGCCGATGCTTCTGATGAAATGTTAGATGATGTTAAACGAAAAATACGACGTAAGATGACTGTCAAGGTGTAGGTCACCGTAAAAAAACCTGTAAAGATGAATAGGAAAGGGACATTAAAGAAAAAGTGTTTTGATGTGTTTGCTCTCTAATAATGATAATAAGTGGTAACTTTTTTATATAAATAATGACAACCTGTAACTATTTCGTATATAAGGAATGTTTAAACAAATCTCTCTTCATTATACGTCAGATGCCTGTACCAGCAAGATGCATTTCCTCCATCCCTCCAGCCCAGACTGTTGTAGGAGTGAATTGGATCCCTACACATATCAGCGTGAGTGAGTCCAATTTTATTAGTATTAACCCCGTTCACGCGATCACAAATACTGATGTACCTCTCGAATTCAATATCCCAGGCACTTCTGACCAATATCTTGACCCTTCGAATGTGTTTTTATATCTGAAGACTAAGTTAGTTAAACGAAGATGGTTCAGATCTCAAGGAACCGATCACGTAGTGTACTCCGAAACAAATTTCCTGTACACGTGTTTTAATCAACTTGAGGTGTTTTTAAATGAAACATCTCTAGGAGCATCAGCAGCAAGTTACCCTTATCGAAGTTATATTGAAACTTTACTAAATTATTCTCAAGATGCGAAAGAGTCTCATCTGCAATCATGCGGATATTACAATTTAAAAGATGTAGAGAAACATAGAACCGACGCTGCTAAGTCTAAAAATAACACGTTTGAATATTATGGACGTGTAAACGGTGATATATTCTCTCAAGAAAGACTTATTCTATCATCAGTGGACACCCGCATCAAGTTAACTAGATCTACACCTGAATTTGCTCTTAATGTTAAAAGCGCTCTTTTAGCAACAACTCCGGTTCCAAAACCTATCTTTAAATTACTGGATGCTTATCTTTATGTACGTAAAGTAAAATTATCTCCCATTAAACATATGGAAATCAAGAAATCTCTTTTGACCGATACAGCAAAAATATCCCAATCAAGAGAATTGGACTAAAAATTTGAAACTTTACCAAGATTTCGATTTTATATAACCTACATCGTCAATGGTAGCTTACCTCAGAAGGTAATAATAGGAATTGTAGAACACGATGCTTATTCTGGAAACTATGGAAAGTCCGCCTTTAAATTTACCCATTTTGGCCTTAGGGGTATCAGTTTGCATGTGAATGGTCAACCATACGGTCGTGATTATGAGATGATATATGAAGACTCCCATTCTCAATGTTCGCGTCCTTTTTACGATTTATTGGTCAATACTGTATCTTGCAGTGATAACGGTACAGGTGTTGATCTCAAGACTTATGCCTGAAAACAATAATTTATATGCATACGATCTCACAACTGATCTTTCAGCTTGTAATGCCTATCATCTCAATATCCTAGAAAAGGAAACATTAGGATTGAGTCTCGATTGGACCAAGTTTGATATCCTCAATCTCAGTTCTGGTGTATTTGGAAATCCTCAAATCATCGAGATTGACAGAGTTCGAAAAATAATCTTGAATTATTAACGATGGAATGAAGAAGAAATATTAAATGCCCTTTAGAACGAAAGAAGTTTTTAGGTGTATTCGCCTGCTAATGAACTTTAGCTCTGTGAAAATTGGATACCGACTCGTAGTCTATCTTCAACACTTCTCTCGGGATGTATCGAACAAAGGACATTGATATAGCATGTGTATAAGAATCAAAATATGTTGTATATTTCCTTGACTCTCTGCATTTAGATTTTATGTTTAGTAATCATTATTTAACATCTTTTTTAAAAAATAATGTTCAATATGTAAAGACCTTATGTTTTCCTGTACAATCTATCAGTTCTAATTTATGTGGTGTATACTTTGTATTTATTTCATTATCAGTTTTTTAATAAATAATGTTTCTTTTTATAAAACTTGTAAATATATTTGACTGCTAAAAATTTAGATGTTAAACGATTATGTAGTTTGCACTTATGTTATAAACGCTTTTTAAAATAAAAACTGGTTTTCTTTTCCTAATTTTATTCCAAGAACTTATTTATACTATAGAAAAATATGAATCAATAGCCCAATAGATCAATAGATCATAGGATAGTGGGAGGAGGGGAGGAGGGGAGGATCATAGATGGGTAGGGAGGTTGTGAAAGGGTTAGTTTGATTTACTGATTTAGGGTATGTAAAACCATAGCAAATTTTGCTAAAAATATGACTTGAATCAATAGATCCCAACTAGATCAATAGATCAATAGATCAATAATCACGGAGGACAAAAGGGTGGTTGGATGGTGGTTCGATTTACTGCTTTTTGATTTTAAGGTATGAAAAAACGTAAATTTTTACGTTATAAACATGGTAAAACATGAGAATTTTAGTAAAAATATGACTTGAATCAATAGATCAATAGATCAAAGATCAATAGATCAATAGATCACGTATGGACGGAAGGGTGGGGATGGGTGGTTTGATTTACTTGATTTACTGATTTACTTGATTATAGGGTAGGTTAAAACGTTAAATTTTTTACGTTATAAACATGAAAAGCATAAAAAGATTTTAGTAAAAAAAAAAAAAATAAAAAAAAAAAAAAATAATAATAAATTTTTGAAAAAATTAAGTTGAAAACAAAAGATCACTCGTTAAAAGCTGAAATTTTTTTTTAGTAAAAACCAGTAAACAAAATATGAACCACGTTTGCCGTTCTCGCGGTGGTTTTCAGCCGGATTGCGCCTTGCGGGCGCACACGGTCAGGAACCGGGCCAGCTGTCGGAAACTCTTATCTCAGCA
>JABUQX010045930.1:17500-47826 GCA_015478945.1 Trachelipus rathkii
GTTCAAAATTGCGGCGTGAGATTATTAGTAAAAACGTAAAAGAAAAGGCATTAAATGATAGAGTATAAAAACGAAAACTAAATTTGTAAGACGAAAACTAAATTTAAGCAATGTATTTGGTTATTTATAGAAAGAAAACATAAGATTTAATACAAGGAAGTATGAAAGGAAATTAAAAGGAAAGTGAAAGCTGCAAAAAGATTTGTTAGGTTAAGTTGAAGGGAAAGAATATGTAATATACTCCCGTTAATATGATGCATTTTTAGAAAGAGGTAATATGGATAAATGAAGGGAAAAAGTTCTAATTGCTTTAAATATTTTTAGATGGAGATGTATCAGCGATTTTATGGAAATCGAGAAGATGTAGGAAACAGTTTTAAGAAATTTTTAAATCGTGGGAAGAGTAGAAGAGAGGATGAAAGTCAATAAGTCTGAGAGAAGAGAAAACTGAGAGAGGAAAGATTAAAGGAAAAGTTAACATACCAAATATACAAAGAGATGAATCTTGAAGTTGGCTGAAACCGAGAGGCAGGTAAATCTTCGTTGGGAGCAATACAAGTTGAATACATAAAACAATGTAAAATAGTGCGTTAAAGGAGGACTAAAAAGAGTTATTTAATTACAGAGAAATAAGTATTTATTTTGGTAGCTAAAGTAAAAAGGAAAAGTGCTAATTTCAAAGTTAAAACTTAAATTAGTACTAATGAAATAAATAGATTGGGAAAGAAAATGTTGTTTTAGGGTTGGTTTAGGACCATGTTGTGGATCAATTTACCTTTGAAATGCTGACAAAGTAATAATTATAATAAGCGAGGGAAAAACGCTTTTCATTCACCTTTGATTTACGTAAAAGACGTACGACAGCGACAAAAATGATATTATGGACGTCTATTAGAAGATCATAGGGTAAATACAATCGCTGAGAGTTATCTTGGTGTCTTAATGAGATTGACAATACAAAAGTAGACCAATCATATAGATAAAGCAGGAGAAAGGAGTTGTTTTAAATTAAAAATGGATCTGCTGGTTAGATTGTGTGTTATTATCTCTTATCTTCGTTAATTAATTATCCTTTATGGATCATAGAAGATAGGAATATGCGATATAAAATGGAAAAAGGAGATTATCTTAATGTAATATATACTTGAGTAATTAGTAATCGGATGATTTGATATAAAAGGCTAGAGATATTTGTGGGGTAAAGGATAAAGAAGATAAGATAAAAGAGGATAATTTGCCTTTAAGAGATTCTGGTGGAAAAATAAAAGCCAAAAAATACTAAGATGTATGAATATTAGATTTGGACTAAACGCCAGAATAGTATGATGGATTCCAGTCTGAAAGGAATAGATATAGATTAACTTTTAATGGCCAAACCGATAGTTTTTGATTTTTTGATGAGTAAAAACCATGTATAGAAAGCATGAGGATAAGTTAATATATAATAATAATGTAAGTTAATAATGAAGAGGTATAGGATTTGATGCAAAGATAGGATCACTTTGGATAAGAGAGTACAAATGACGCTCCTTTAATTTTTCAAGATCTTGAACAATCTAAAACTTTTAAATTATTGGGAATTCCAGGAAAATACAAATAACTGAGAATCTTAATTAGAAACTGACTCACCACCCCCTCATTATGTGAGAGACAGGTAATGTGTATAAATATATAAAATATATTAAAAATATATTATAATATATATATATATATATATATAATACGTATATATAGTTATAATAATTGTATATATATATATAAAATAATATATAATATATATATAAATAATATAATATAATATATATTATATATAAATATATATATATATATATATATATATATATATATATATATGGTTATATAATATATATATATATATATATATAATATATATATATAATATATATATATATATATATATATATATATAATATATATAGTATATATATATATATATATATTATATATATATATATATATATATATATTAACAGTAATATAGCATGGAATGTAAAGCAACCAGGATTCGTATGGCGTATCTACTGAAAGAACATTTTGTCATCACATTCATTATTAATTTAAAATAAATACAGTTTCAAATCCAATACGTTTTCGTTACTTACTGCTGCTATAAGTTATACAAAAAACAAACAGAAATTCTTATGGGTGGGGGGTGACTTGATTTAAAGAATAAAGTAAGAAAAAAAAACTATAAAAGTCATAAATTATTACTTGTTTTTAACACATATTAAGACTAAACAAGTGTGTGCTCTCAAGCTTAATAGTCTAAGTGACTAGAACGCTTGCCTGCCTTTCTTAAAATTTTAATTCAACTAATTGTCTAGAATTATTTATTGAAATTGTTTAAAATTTAAGGTTTAAATTGCTTTTAAATTACAGAAAATAAAACATAACAAAACAGAGCGAAATTGAAGTGACAATCTGTTGTTACTCCTGTAAGTTGAGAATTTACTTGTTTAATCAGTATAATAAACCGGCGACGACTTTAATGAGTTAAATCTATTCGAAAACATGTATTTTCGAAAGCCACTCGCTAAACATCGAATAGATAGTGTAAACTGACTATATAATAATTCCAAGAAGATATCTTGACATTAATTAATGTTTCCAGAAATAAATTCCGTATTGAGTGGTAGTAAATAACCGACTTTTCGATTATGTTTCTTATTTTTTACACTTGTAGATTGATTTCGACCATGATGGAATTTGAGCCCAAAACATCAATATTATATTATGCGTTCTCGAGATAATGGATCCACGTTTGTTATCTTTCAATTTGAAGTAATTCGAAAAAAAATTAGGAATTAATCGAAAAATGCCTAAAAACATGCGTTTTTTAAATCGAAAATGCTAAATGGTTTTTAAATTAAAAATGCTAAAAACATGGGTTTTTAAATCGAAAAATGCTAAAAACATGGGTTTTTAAAAAATTAAAATACAAAAGAAATGACTACATACACAGAAAAATACACAAAAATGATGTTTTAAATGTCAAAAAAAAACTGCGCTTGCTCTTTATTTGGTCAAAATTGCCTGAAAATTAAGAAAACTATAGCCATTTTCAGGCGAAGGGCAAAACCTGGACCAGCACGAAGCAAAGGTTGAACCCTCACATTATTATTATTATTATTATTATTATTATATTATTATTTATTAGTATTATTATATATATGAATATATATATATTATTATATTATTATATTATTATATATGTATTATTATTATTATTATCCTGAACATAAGACCAAACTCAGCGCACACAAACACCGACAAACACAAACATATTCAAACAAACAAACACATACGATAATTCATGGTTCCAAAGAACTAGAGGTAGGGTGTGCAAACATGAACCAGGAATCTGAGGCATGTATGAGTAATTCTAGGTCATAAATAAGTGCTAGCGGGAACCCAATCTAGAAACCAATGGCTTTTTATTCGCTTCTTACAACACTTATAACGCACGCCATTGAAATTCTCTCCCCCCTCACACAGATATATATATATAATATATATATAATATAATATATAATATAATATATAATATAAAATATATATATTATATATATATATAGTATATATTAATATATAAAAGTATAAATATTATAATATATATATATATATATAAATACTTATATATATAATATAAATATATAATATATTTATATATAATAATATATATATATATATATAATAATAAATATATTATATATATATATATATATATATATATATATATATATATATATATCAATATCAGAGTAACACAGGAGTAGTAGCTCACTACTTAAAAAACCTTTCTCTAATTAAAAAATTTAAAGTTGTAATTACCAAAATTTCTCAACAATTTAGTATGAAAATTTAAAAAAGAAACTGATTTATAAAATAAATTTAAGAAAAACAAGTACTTATATTAGCAATTACAATAATTAAATTTTTTTTTGAAATTCCTTCCTACTCTTTTCCTAAGAGTAAATTGGAAAGCGATGGCTACGTAAATTTATTTTTTCGTTATTAAATATAACTGGCCAGCCCGTCATAATACCTTGGACCTGAACGATTGTTCGGATGCTGAGGTACAAAAGAGTATCACGGATAATCACGGGAAAGCGTAACATAACGAAAGTTTCGCTCAACTTTTAAACTCCGTTCCTGTTCTTCTACTTCGAGCAAATTTAAAATGAGAAAGCGATTTTTGATTTCTAATAGAATTCTGATTTCTTATCGTATCTAAATCTATCTATTCTATCTATCTAGCTATCTATCTATCATCTGATCTATCTATCTATCTACTATGTACATAAGCACTTACGGCTCCGACCAGGTAAAAGAAAGTTATATCATAGCAATGAATGTTGTTATCGCTTAGTTTTAATCAGTAGGGTATTAATAGTTGCCATTATTGAATTTTAATATAATTTACATTACTAAGTGCCCTTACCTGTTGTTTATATTAGTCTAAAAAATCCATAACAAAGAGGTTAAGGTATATTTTATATAACAAATAGTTACAAATTATTAAAATTTTATGTAAAGAACAAAACAGCTTACTTCAAAAATTTGGTTAGGCTTATGTCCCGTTTTGAGTCCAATCTCTATATAATTCAATTCAAATATCTTCCAAAATCGTTTATTCAACAGTATAGAAGAGTAAAATCCAGTCAATTAAATAACAATGATGACATACATTTAATTATATTCAAATATTATTAATTTAAAGATGAATCAGTAATGTAAAACCAAATTTAATTCCTAGATGTTGAAAAATGCGTTTACTAATTGCAACACGGTGTTGTGTCCTTTGACGAAATACATTTAATAATAATGAGTCTAGAAAATAATTTTAAAACACATAACAAGTAATAATAATTATAATAATAACAATAAAAGTAATAAAATGATGATAACATTAACAAAAATATAATAAAATAGATAATTAAAAATAATAAAATAAATAATAATAATAAATAATCTGATATAATAATAATAAAATTCCAATAATAATAATAAGAATAATAATAATAATAATAATAATAGATAAGATATAATAATATAAAATAATAAGAATAACAATAATAAATAATAATAATGAAATAATGATAATAATCATAATAACTAATTATTAATAATAATGATAATAATAATAAATAATAATAATAATAATAATAATAATAATAATAATAATAATAAAATATATACTATACACCGTACTTCTCAACTTGCGTAACCTATACTTAATGTCTTTAAAAAAATAATACATAATCAATAATTATTAATTAATAATAATAATAATAATAATAATAAAAACTAATTAATAATAATAATAATAATATTAATAATAATAATAATAATAATAATTAATAATTAATAATAATAATAAGCTATTTATAAGTACTAATAGTAATAGTAATAATAAGTTATAATAATAATAATAAAATAATATTAAAATTAATAATATAAATAATAAATAAAATAATAATAATTAATAATAATAAATAATAATAATGAATAATAATAATAATAAATAATATAATAATAATAATAATAATAATAATAATAATAATAATAATAATAATAATAATAATAATAATAATAATAATAATAATAATAATATAATAATAATAAAATAATAATAATAAAATAAAATAATAATAATAATAATAATAATAATATAATAATAATAATAATAATCAATAATAATTTGAAATAATAATGATAATATAAAATAATAATGAATAAATAATAATAATAAAAAATAATAATAATAATAATAATATAATAATATAATAATAATAGATAAATAAAATAATAATAATAATAAAGATATATAATAATAATAATAATAATTAATAATAATAAATAATAATAATAATAATAATAATAAAATAAAAATAAATATAATATAAATAATAATAATAATAATATAAAATAAATAATAATAAATAAGGTCCAGAAAGATTATATAGAGCGAAAATCAATAATTAATGTATCGTTATTTAATAATTTTAGGGTAAATACATTAAATTTTCGGGTGTAAAACTCTAACCTAACTTAACCTACTAACCTAACCTAACCAACCTAACCTAGCCTAACCGAACTTAACCTAAATTAACCTAACCCTAATATTAACTGAGTCAAACCACTTATAATGTCCCAAAATAATAATAAAATTAATAATAAAATAATAAGATTAATAATAAAATAATAAATACATAAATTTAATAAAATATTTATAATAATAATAATATAATAATATAATAATAATAATAATATAATAATAATATAATAATAATAAAATAATATAATAATAAAAAATAATATTAATATAATAATAATGTATATAATAATAATAATATAATAAAATAAAATAATAATAATGGTTAGAGCAGATTTACGTAGGTGCAATCCCTGAGTTAGTTGTTTATTAATATTTATGTAGAAATACGTTTTCCTAAATTTTTAGAAAAGATTGTAGATGGTTTTCGGTTTGATGTCTGGTGGCATTGAGTTGTTAAAGTTAGCCTCTTTTATAGCCTGGCACGCTTTTTGAGTGTGTCTTTTTTCAGTCTACAAGAGGGAAGGTTATGTAAGTATTGTCAATAGATTGATTGCACCATGCGCCCGCTTGTTGAATGAAAATTTGCTAAGCAAGAAGTCAAAAGCTATTGTTAGGATATTTTTACTGCACTCTTTCAGGAGTGATATATTTAGCAAATCTTTAAACTGCAATATCTTTAGGTTTTTGAATAATGATTGTGTATGGCTGTAAAAGTCTCTTGTATTGCTAATGAGGTGAATAAATCGCTTCTGTTACAATTACAGGGTTAATTACTGAGATTACTTGTTATGGTACAGTATATAGGAAGACAGCAAGTAATGAGTGTATATGTGAATAGTAAATTCCTAAAAATGTAAAGAGTACAAAATTTCTTAATTATTAGTTTATAATACATATCTCCGGACAGTCTGCAACTAGGTTATATGTTCTTTAAATGTCAGTTATCATCAGATTTAATCCCAAGTAATTTTTTAAGCATTGCAGGCCCTATTCCAGTTCGACATTGTTAATTTAATATTAAATCGTTAATTGGTTGTTGCTAAAAATATTGAAGATTTTTATTAAATTTAAAGATAGCTCTATTCCAGCTATCCCATTTCATATTTTTACGTTAATGTTCATGTGCTTACAGATAGAAGACTCGGCATCTTTTCATATTAATAATGATCGGGTTATCGTCTAGCAAAATAGACTGAGAAAAGCGTCATGAGCGTTTAACCACAGATCATTTTATAACGACCGTATAAAAAATAACGTCCAGAGAGAATTGAGCCCAATATACATGTACACATAAATAAATACATTTATTCAAAACATGACAATTTAGAAATTAAATTTTCCTTAAAAAATAAATAAAAGTACAGTAAGTAATGCAATTTGTAAAATGTTTTCTTTATTCCTCCATATTATTATATACTAATATATATTATAATATATATAATATACTTTAATATATATATAAATATATATATACTATATATATAAATATCGATATATATATATAATATATATAATATTATATATAATATAATATATATTATAGTATATAATATATATATATATTTATATAATATATTATATATATTAATTTAAGATATATATGTATATATATATATATATTAATAATATATATAGATATATATAATATATATAATATATATATATAATATATATATATATAATATATATATAATATAATTATATATTAATATATAATAATAATATATTATATATAATATATAAAATATAAAAAAATAAATATAATAATATATATATAATATATAAAATATATATATATATAATATAATATATATATAATATAAATATATATACAATATAGAATATATATATATAATATAATATATATAATAACTATATATATATATATAGAATATATATATATATATAATATAAAGATAATATATATATAATATAAAAATATATATATATTATATATATATAATATAACATACATAATTATATATATTATCTAATATAATTAATATATATATATATACTAGTAATATAATATAACTACACCCAAGTATAATCTTCTCAGTACGCGCTTAATATATATAAATATTATACGTGTATATATATATAATATATAATATATATATAGTATAATAATAATTAATATATAATATAGATATATAAATAATTATATATATTTATATATATATATACTATATAATATATAATAATATATTATATATATATATATATATTATAATAGATTATAATATATATACTATATATATACATATATATATATATATATAATATAAGGTATATAATAACTATATATAAGTATTATATAAATATATAATAATATATATAATATATATATATATAGAATATAATATATATATATAATATATATTATATATAATATATATATAGTATAATAATATAATATATATATATAATATATATATATATATAATATACTAATATATATATATAATATATATATATATATATATATAAAAATATATATGAATATATATATTATATATGTATGTATGAACTATATATATATATATATACTATATAATACATATATATATATTTGTCTATAATAATTATATAATATATATATATAATATATATATATATTATATATATAATAATATATATAGTAATACGATATAAGTATATATATCACTGTCAAACACATTTGGAGTATTTGGAGCTGATTTCATATGAATTTGAAGCGCTGAATTCAAATATGGCATTAGTTTGCCCCGTCCTACCAGCTCACATTTCTAAATTATGACCACTTGATAATAACGTACACTATTTAGGTTAAATCCATGGAATCAAATCAAACAACTAAACGCAGAATTACTCTATTAGTATTGGAGCTCCATTTATAAATTGACATTTGATGCACGAATCTAAATATGACACTTTAATTTTGCCCTTGCAGCTCACATTTCTATGATATAACACTTTAGTGCTCTACATATCCCACACGATTTAGGTAAATCCAATGGATAAAATAAAAGCAAGTAACACGGAATTTTCTTCAGTATTTGAGCGATTCAATAGCATTAGTTTTGCCTAGCAGCTCACATTTCTAAGATATAACACTTTAGTATACATGTGTAACACTATGTTAGGTTAAATCCATGGATCAAATCAAAACAACTAAAACGCAGGAATTTCTATAGTATTTGTACTGATTCATTATGAATTTGATTTACTGAACCATAAATAATCATAGTTTTGTCCTTGCAGCTCACACCTTTCTGAAATAACACTCATGTTAATATGTAACATCTATTTTAGGTAAAACCATGGCATCAATTAAAAACCAACTGAGCACGAATTCTACTAGTATTGGAGCTTTGTACTTCATTATTGAATTTGCCATGCGCTAATTCAAAATATGCATTATTGCCTAGCAGCTCATATTTCTAAATATAACACTTTTATGACACTATGTGTAAAACACTTTTTAGGTTAACCCATGGATCATACGAAACAACTAACGCAATTCTATTAGTATTTAGATTGATCATATGAATTTATGCTCTGAATCCAAATATACATTTTTTTGCCTTACAGCTCACTATTCTAAGATAAAAACTTTAGTGTAAGTATTAACAATATTTAGTAAATCCATGTATCTATAAAAACAACTAATCACGAAAAATTTCTACTAGTTTTTAAGCTGATTCATAGTTAATTTGATGACTGAATTTCAAATATGCATTAGTTTTTGCCTACAGCTCATATTTTCTAAATATAACACTTATGATACAACTGAACATATTTTGAGTTAATCCCAATGGATCAAATAAAAAGCAACCAAACAAGAATTTCTATGTTTTGAGCTGATTTCATATGAATTTGATGCCCCTAATTCAGTTATGCATTAGTTTTTGCCTGGCAGCTCACATTTCTAGATATAAAAACCTTTATGATATAGATAAACCACTATGTTATTGTTAAATCCATGGATAATAAAAACAAGCTAAACCAAAGGTTAAACTACAATCTTGGTGTAAAGAAATCCACTACTCTAAAAACGTGAACTTAAGGGAAGAAACTATTCATATTTGGATCAGCGCCCCAAGATATAGGTAAATCATTAAAACCCTAGGAACCAAAAAAGATTTTTTTGTGACCTAATATATATTATATATATATATTATATTATATATATAGATATAATATATATATATATATATATAATAATAAAAAATTATATATAATATATAATATATATATATAAATATATAATATATATATAAAATAAATAATATAAATATAATAAATATATATATATATATATATTATATATTCTATAGTACACTATATTAATATATAACTTATATAAATGATAATAAATATATATATACTATCTATTATATATATATATAAATAATAATAATATATTATATACTATATTAATATATATTAATATATATATATATATATAGATATAATATATATATATATATATATTAAGTATATAAATATGTATATATATATATAGATAATATATAATAAATAAAAAATATATAATAATTTATATATATATATATAAATATATATATATATATATATAATAGTAATATATTTATATATATATTACATATATATATATATTTATAAATATATATATATAGATTATATCTATATATAATATATATTATATTATAATATATTATAATAAAAATAAATTAATATCAAATATTATATATATAATAAATATAATAATAGAATATATATATAAATACATATATATATAGTATACATATATTATATATATATATAATATATATAATATAATATATAATATATATATAATAATATATATATATAATATAATATAATAATATATTATACTATATATATAATTATATATTATATATATATATCATATATATATATTATAGTGCTCTTATGTTAAATTGTTTAAAATTGTTTAAAAAAAAGAGTTTTGTATGGTTACCGATAAAAATGTATTTTCTATATAAACGGGAGTATAAGCAAAACGTTTTGAGATTACTAATACCCACTTCTTATCCAATTATTAGGACATAAAATCAGAGTTTATTGCTACAACTCTATTAATATTGATTTTATAATGTTCTACGCCATCGGCGGGTCTAATTTTCCAAAATAAATCTTTCGAGCCTATGTGAACTCGTGTATCAGTTTTATATATATTAGTAAATAGTCTGTACTTATCTTCAGCTAATTTAAAAATCTTTATTTTCCCGTCCCATTTTCTGCTCGCTACTTATTCCCATGTTGTATGTATTTTTAAATACTATCAGTGTTGAAAAACGAGATCTTAGTGTTGGTTTGTATGACACGTACGTTATAATATTAAATTGATAGTTCGTATTATGTCCCTAGAGAAAATAAAGTTAGTAGTCACATTAGATGTATATAGTAAAGACGACTTTTAATAAAGATATGCGATCAGAACCAAAACTGAGTTTTATATTCTACTTTTAAAGAGATAAATATATAAAAGGGTTATAAATACTAGGGTGATGGTTCACTAGCTTTGAAGTGTCAATCAAAGCTCCTCATGTAGCCTCTTTTTGGTGATGAAGGCGGCTTCAAGAAGAGAAAGGTGAAATATCGAGCACTTGTTGATATTTATGTTCGTTATCGTATAAAAGAAGCCTAAAATAAAGAGCTGTCAAAAGACACCATCAACTACAACTCTTGAAGAGAAGGAAAAAGAAAAGAAATAAGGACTAACTTCACCTCCCACTTCATAATTGGTGACCTCTAACTCGAACACAATCTACAGTAGCAGTTTTACTCAATCAGAAGTCAAACACCCTTTACAGCAGCAGTTCCACTCAAGCAGAAGTTGAACACCTTCTCCTTTCAAGCTGACGTTCCTCTTCAAGCAGAAGTCCTTCTCCTGCGGTGACACATACAGAAGACCACCCGCTAAAGACTCAAGAAGAAGATCAGCTTCTACTGAGGTAGAGAAGAAGCCGCATCTCGACGCCGAGCGGCCCCTAGCAGAAGGTCAAGTCAAAGAAGAATAATCATCACCTTCGAGAACAACTTTTTAAGAAGATGCTTTCGGAATTCTAAGAATCCTACCAGAAAGAGTTGGCCGCAGTAAAAGAAAGATTCAAGAGCAGACGAACCACTTTTTACTACAAAGCTGGTCTCCCTGAGAAAGGAAGCTGACAACAAACAGCGTTAGTTCCCAGCAGAAGACCAGAGCTAAGAAGAAAATTCCAACATCATGCAGACCAGTGATGATACCACTATCAGTCACTTTGTTAATACCCAGGTCTTCTAACCTCAGTTTAACATGGCTGATTCCGTCATCACAATTTCAAGATGTCACAGCAGAGAAAATCTTCCAGCAACATGTAGACAGGTGAAGACGGGAACAAGTCATACCGTTAATGCCTTGCCTCCCAGCTTTAGTTTAACATGGCTCTTTCCGAGGACACTTGTACCAATTTCAAGATGTTATAATGACGAAAAAACTTCAAGCAACACGCAGACTGGTGGAGACTGTAATATCAGTCAAACAGTTAATATCTAGGTCTACAAGCCTCAGTTTAACGTGACTATCTCCGTCGATACTATGATGACTAGCTATGCTCTCTGCGGAAGGACGCACAAATTATATCAGATGAATCTGCATTTTTCAACTCACTGGTTAATATAGAAGATAGATTCATCTATGTATGTTATTACCTCTAACTCAATTGGCACCTCAACTACTGTTACTATATAAGGATGGATAAACTAAAGAAGTGGATCACCTTCAATGTATATTTAGTAGTATGTGCAATATAATGGCAGAACACATACCACTCCTACTATAATTTTTTTTTTTTTTTTTTAGAAGAATGGAGAGGAATAAATTTCAATATAGTGATATGTTTATTACAGTAGAGGATCTCTTTCTATTGTCACTGTATTATCTTCATTCAAGCTGCATTCATTGGTGATTCATAATTTCTTCAAAATGACACCACAGAGATTAACATCAAGTTTCATATCTTTCGGATGAGTTTCAACATCCTGTTGGTAAATCGCCTTCGTAAATGGTTTCTCTACCGGTAGATCAACTTCACAGATAGTTCCTTTACCGGCTGGTAATTCGCTTTCGCGGATGGTTCCTTTACCGGTTGGTAATTTGCCTTCACAAATGGTTCATCATTCGAATGATAATTTGCCTTCTATAAAAACCACCTCATCTACTTGTCAGCAGGAACAACAGTGCATTTAAATATATATATATATATCTCTAATATATACTATATATACTATATATAATATATACCATATATTATAGTATAATATAATATATCATAATTATACCTATTATATATATATATAAATAATAATATATATAATAATATTAATATATATAATAAAAAATAATATATATAAATATAATATATATATATATTATAATATAAAGTATATATATATATATATTATGCTGTTATGTCTTATATTAGTAGTAGGACTAAATTATGATGATTATGATATATAGTATGATAGCTGTTAATCGAAGATGAATATAACTCAAGGTTGGTTTTCCTTCTATTTCTATTGTAGTGATAGATGTAAGTGGTGTTATAGTATTATATATAATAGTTAGTATATATATTATAGTTAGGATGTGTAGATTATAATTATAATAATAGATTATGTCTTATGTATTAGTATGTTTTATATATTTCCTATATATATAAGTAATATATATATGATATAAGTATATAATAAATAAAGTGTATATATAGATATATATGTTAAATATATATAATATATATAATATATATATATACTATATAATTATATATAATATATACTATATATATATATATATATATATATATAATATATATATATATATAGTAATATATATAATATACAATATATATATATAAATATATAATATAATATATAATATATATATAATATATATATATAATAAATAAAATATAATTATATATTATATATACTAATATATATAATTATATATATATAATAATACAGTAATATAAATTAATTATATATATATGTTATTAATATAATATATATACTATATATATATATACTATATAATAAGATTTATATAATAATATTATTATAGTTATAATTAATAGTAATAAAAATATATAGAAATATATATATAATAATATATAATAGTGAATATATATATATGTATATATACTTATATATAACGTTACATAATTATTATTAATATTTTTATGAAATATATAGTATATATATATATAGTATATACATATATAATATATATAATAATATACTATATATATACAAAAGATATATCAAATATATTAATTTACACATATTTCCATACATTTAAATAATAAAAAACCGCTCGAACCCCTAGAGGCGAAAAGGGGATATGTAGTACCCACAACTACATAGCAGTGCTCTTATTGATGCATGTTATAATTGTCTGAAGGAAAAGTGTTTTGAATAGGCTACATATAAAAATAATATTTTCTATATATAACGGGAGTATTCTAACCCAGAAAACGATTAGAGATTACCAATCACTCACCTCCTATTCACAATTAACTGGTCTCGCAAAAAAAAAAAAAAAAACGAAAAGAGAAATCCCACCCCTGACCACTCCCTGCTGATAGTCTTAGTGTAACATGAACCCTTTGAAAATGAATATGGACCCCTTTTCTCATCACCTTCACATTGAATAATACACCCCGTTCATCGGGGGAAGGCCCCACAAAAGACAACACCTACTTTTTTATCACTTTTAATAATTTAGGTGAAAACGAATTATTTTAGCCTAACATTCTCCTCATGAAGGGCACGAGAGTGAAAGGTTCTCACATGATACATTTGTAAGCTAGGAGTATATTTGGGATATTTGCCCCTATAATTGTAAACAATTGCTTCAATTGAACATTGCTGCACCTTTTTTGCGCTTTATTATAGAAAATTTCATATCAATATTTACTATACTATTCTAGCAGTCAGCTATCTTTTTCCCCTTCCATTCCGCCCCCAATACAGTCTCAAATTAAAAAAAAATATATAGGCATATATATAAGTAGATACAATAATAAAAATATATAGCAACAATAATAAAAAATAATAGCAATAGTTCGGAGAACACTGTACAACGCTGTCGCCTCATACCATCTGCGAGCAGCATTTTCTTATCTTTTTATAATTATAGATACTTACATTTTCATTATGTAAATTTGTTACAGTTAAACGAAATAATAACTTTTAATTTATTACTCACTGATATGTAGGTCTTGATAAGCTGTTCGACGAACAACTCCAAATCAATATTCCTGCCATCAGCCTTCCTAAAATTTAATCATGGAAAATGTGATAAAGAAATAGAGGAAACCTCCCCGATAACGGATGTGATCAAGCAAAAACACGGTATTACGGATCTCGGAGTATCATTGTACAGAAAGAAACAAGCAGGAGATCCAAGTCTGACAGTCAATCAACAGAAAAAAATTCTTCCGTGCCATACCTATGCCGCCGCGAAGTATTGAGACGCCAAGCTATTCAGCGGATCTAGGAACTGTTGAGATAGATAATATTTAGGGTAAAAAATTGTCCAGATATATTATTAAATTTTTCGGCACTTTGGAGGCAGATGAGAGAACTGAAAGCTGGACTATGCAGAATTTAGTATCGCAAGAATTGCGAAAACAACCGTATAGCGAGTCATGTTTTAATGATTTTTCAATTGAAGGAACAAATCCTGCCCGAAACATCTACCTACTAAACGAGCACAAATTTTCCGTGTTTAAGAAGTTGCATCCCATCTCTACGCAATCAGAAAGAAATGTTAAAGGCTAAAATAAATACAAGTTGATCCCAACCAAATATCTAAAAAGTGAAATAAAAATATCTTTGAATGCCTCCCCCAAAAACTGTGGATGTTCGATGGAAAAACCGGGGATCACTTGGTTTGCAGGAGTCAGAATAAACTTCAATCACAGGAACTAGCAGAATTGTGTCCCGTGCAGATTTTAATAGCACGACCAATGATTAGGATACTATTAAATTTCGTCATGTTATTGAGACAACTCGTAATTAAAGAATTTCCTATCTAAATATGCAATTAGGATTGAACTAATAATGTCATATAAAAATAGATTATAAATATAAACTGATTTAAGTTTAAAACAGAAATCAAAATTTCTTGGGTTGTATTGTGGTTTACCAGTTCGCAGGGAAATGTATGGTGAAACTAATAATTATACATAAATCACATCGGTATTAAACAAGATATAATAACGACTATATATATTAAAATAAGAAAATAATACATATAATATATAAACAAATATTAGATAAAATATTGAATAAGATATACATATAGTATATATATAAGCTATTTATATATATTAATAATAATTATATCTTTATGATAAACTTAATATAAGCAAATGTTTTGTATATATCGTCAAAAATCATAGATCATAGATGAAGTAACAAAATAAGACCAAGGAATATAATTTAGAAGTTATATATAAATGAGATAAAATGTTTGGAAATATTTTAAATTTATATGAACTTTATAGATAAGAAACATATTAATTTTTTATATTCTATATCTTTTGTGTATCGTAATTGGGGGAAGCACAAGAGGCCGGGCCCCTCTAAAAAAAATAAAAGAAACCTAAGTAATAAAAATATCAAAAAACTATTCATAAACATCTAAAATAATGTTTAAAAGGTTCTAACAACCCTAAATTTTACATAAAATCAATTATCTCTGCTGAAACATTATTTTCCATAAGAATCATTGAGGAGGCATTTCGAATTGTGCCTACTAGAGAGCTTAATTAATAATTGCCTGTTCAAAAACTCTTGGTTATATTGTCAAGTGCGACAAGAAGCTTATTTGTTTGTCTATTTGAGGAGTTCACAACAAGCCCCTCTCGAGCGACTTAAATAACTCTCTAAAATGGCAACTCTACTCGTAGTAGATGACTTTTGAAATAAAAGTGTGAAACAAAATAAGTAAAGACTATTTTAAAAAAAAATAAATAAAAACACTATTAATAATATTTCATTCTCCGTACTAACTAGCTCTCTAAATAATATATAAATCTATATATATATATATTTAATTCATTATCTCTTATATCTCTATCTATAATATATAATCTCTAATATGTATTCTTTAATATATAATATACTAAGTATGCAGAGAGAGAGAGAAGAGTTATACTAAACATTCTTACTCATATATCTTCGAGACCGTCGGAATCCAGGTGACGCAGAAGCGAAGGAAAAGTCCCAGATGTGGGACCATCGGGGGCAGCGCTAACAGCTCACTCGTCGCCGTAAAGATTTAATGTGATCGATCTAGGCTTTACTTTGGATACACTCCCCTGTTCAATTTCTAGCTATTTTTTTGTTTATATCTCTATCCTCATCGGAAACTTCGCAAGAGTAGATAGCCTATCCCTCCTCACAGATGAAACTGTGGTTCATAGCATAGAATCATACGTGTTTTTGTGAAATGCTGAATATACGAAACTCGATGAATATAATCGTTTGCAAGTTGCGGATCACGACAAATCATACACACAACATAAGAAACGCACAATGCAGATAAAGGAAGAGTAGTAATTTGAACCCTGAGACCAAGTGTAATTGCCGGCGACAGCGTATGGTTAGAAAACTATAAAGATGTATAAAGAGAAACCTTCTCCGGTTTAAAATTGATCATGAGTAGGTGGTAACAATCGTGTACGAAATTAATGAAATTTAAAATATTGAAATGGAGATTTGACAAGCTGTATGTAAATATTAATATTATAAAGTTAAATTTACTAATTAATGGTGTTTACGAATGCAAATTGTCAATTAAATATAAAATTACGAAACTCTTTATTTATTAATATACCTCCGCGTTGAACAGCAGACATAAGAGGAAAAAATCAATTATATATAATCTATTATATAGTAATATATATATAATATATAATATATATATATATATTATATACTATAATATATACATTATATAATAATAAGATAATAATAATACTTATATATATATATAAATATATATAATAAATATATAATATGTATATATAATTTATATATACATCATTAACTTAATATTATATATATATCATATAATGTATATATTATATATATATATATAATATTATATATAAATTAGATACTTAATTATTATATATAATAAATATATATATATATAGTATACCTAATATTATATAATTATATATAAATATACTAACTAAGTATTACAGTATTATAATTAATTATATATATAACATATATATATATATAATAATATATATAATGTATATATAATATATATATATAAATATAATATATAACTATAAATATATATATTATATATATAAAATTATACCATATAAACTATTATTATTTATACCTATTATTTATTATTTTAGATTATTATAATAAAAATATATGTTGAAAGTGGTCCTTCTCATGTTTTTACTCTTCAGTATATTGTAGATATATAATAAAACTAATATATATAATATGTATTATTATATATTTATACTTATATAATATATATCTATATCTCTATATCTAATCATATTCGATTTGATCTAATCTAAGAACATAATATAATAATGGTAGGAGATCTATATACTATATATTTATCATTAAATATATACTATATCTATATTATATCTCCAATAATATGCAGATATATGATATCTTACTATATATATTATAGATATATAATATATATCTGACTATCGTAATATCTTATCTATCATATTCACTCTATATCTCATCTATACTCTAATTACTATCAAATATATATATTGATAATCACACTATAAATATAATATATATGACTGATCTTATCAATCAATTATCTTACGTATTATCTCTAATATAGTAGTTATATTCAAAAGTTCACACCTCACGTCTATTCAAGTCTAAACAGTACTATTCATTATAATATATAGTACTCTATATATATATCATTACGTGAGTAATCTTTTATCGTATACTACTTATTATATTATATATATATCTAATATAATATTCTATAGCAGGCGACGCCTGCAACGCTGCGCCTATCCTTACTCACGTTGCTCAGCCCCGAGTTGACATATAGAAAACGATCTATGTTTGCTAATATTTCCACTAAATTACGATAATATTTTCTTATTTTTTGCGCAAAGCTATAAAGTAAACTTATCATCTATAAATAATTAATCAATAATTATGTTTTCTTCAAAAGTAGAATTAACTTCAATAGAGATTTATCCAATAATTATCCATTAAAAATAGAACTAACCTAAATAATTATTCTAATTAATTATCCCCCTTTAAAAAGGTAGAATTAACTTTGCACATGTTTAATCTCTATTTCGATGTCGGTGTTATAATTGATACAGTTTAAATACTATACAATAATAAATAATATTTTATAACAAACAAAATTTAATATTACTACAAAACAACTAATAAAAAATAACAAAAATAACTTTACTACAAGATAAAAAAAGAATAATCTTAAAGATAATCGTAAAATGAACATAGAAAAGAGTTCCGATATAAAAGAAATTTTTTTAAGTAGAGTAACTATACCATGTATTCAAGGTTGTAATGTATAAATAAATGAAGACATCGTGAAGTCTATACTATATATCTAAATATATATAATATAAATCTCTCTCTCTCTTTCCTCTCTCTCAGTCACGAAATCACCATCCATATCATGTTACCTATTGTTCTATCACTATATATATCCTATAAATATTACTAGAGTCATGTATCATTATTATATCTCAATCTCTATATTCAATTATAAATATTATGTAATATTAAAAATTAATAACTCTTATTGTCGTTGTTTTATAAAATTCATATATAGTATATATATATAATTAGAATAATATATATATATAGAATATACTATATATAATATAAAATACTACTAATTATACTAATACCTTTAAATAATACTTAAGTTATATATATAATATATTATAAATATATATATATATATATATAACAGTATATAATTTATTTATTATATAATAATATACGTTTGGTTAGTTCCCTGATCATATTATCATAAATATAATAATTATATTTGAATAATATAAGTATTATATATATTTAATCTAAGGACATATATATATAAATATCATATAAAATATATGATAAAATACAAGTACATATATAAATCATAATATATTCATATATATATAATATAATAAGTTAATAATTATAGGATATTTCTAGTTTTTTATAATCTTACTAATACTAATAATATAACATTCAGAAATATTTATATATATATGATATATCTATAATATATATTATATCAGTCTAAATCTATATAATAAATTACCATCATAGTATATATATCTAATAAGATATACTCTCAATATATCTAAATATAATTATTTATATGTAACTATATCATATATATATAGTAAAATTTAATTATATTATATATCCATACATTATATAATAACTACATATATACATCTATATATAATAAAGTATAATATATCACTGTTATAATATATAGATATATATATAATAATAATCATAAATAATATATAATTATAGATATATATAAGTAAATAAATATAGTCGAAATTACTTTTAATATTTTACAGAATATATATATATAGTATATCATATATATACTATATATATATATATATATAATATACTTATATATATATATTTCTATATATAATAAACTATATAAACTATATATAAAATTTCTATATACATTATAATATTAATATATTAATTATATATATCATATAATTATAATAATATATATAATAGATATTATATAATATATATATCTACTCTATATACAAATAATTTATATATATATATAATATAACTATATTATAGTAATACATAACATTCAACAACCTCTTCACATATATTAATAAGTAATATTATAATCTATATATTATTCTAACTATATATATATATATATATACATATCTAATATAAATATCATAAGTAAGCTATACTGCCAAAGAATATCACTAATATCTTCTATATATCTAAATTTTCTCTGCTAGCTCTATACTGCTAAAGCAATACCAACACTCTGTTGATAAACTATATATATTATATATAAATATGTATATAATAATTATAAATATTCGTGGATATATGATGAAGGATGTATCAACTACTGTGAAACCAGGAAGTAAAGATGAGTTGAAAAGTCATTTGCTACGATATATGCTATGAGTCACTATATAAATATATAAAGTAAAAATATATAGTATATTATCACAATCATTCAACCTATGTTACTACTATATATCGGAAGACTAAGTGTTTTAGCAAATTTATTTGTAAAAAATGGATAGAAGAAAATAGAAGTAAAAATCGTAGAACAAAGTATAAATTCAAAAAAATAAAGTATTATGCTAAAAAACTAATATATACTTAGAACGTTTAAAAAGACTTGCAATAACTTAAATAATAGTATAAGTATATATATTAATAATATATATATATATAAATCTTATATTACTATTAATATATTAATTAATTCTATTTCCTACTATCTATACTATATATATATATATATATATATATCTAAATATCTATTTATATGATACAATAAAATATAATAACATAACATAATAATATATTATTATAGTATGTACATGAAGCTTATATATCAGCGTTATACAATATTTCATCAGCACTTCTTAACTGGTTATATCTTCATACGAAGTAGTATTGTATGATCTTACAACTAGTAAGCTACATTTTTTGTCAACGTAAATGAATAATAATTTAGGGGTTCTACAACATATAGAGTATTTATAATTTAGCTTTCAACTTTAATCGGTATATCGAACTTGGTTAACAGACAAGCTTTGACAATTTCGTATTGAGTATGGTAGAAAAATTGACAACGTTCAGCACTAAAAATAATTAACGAATGCTACGACACATCAAAAAACATTAAATGAGAAAAATTTAAAGTCTGAATCATATAATTATATATATAAGAATAATAAATATAAATAAATAATAACTAAAATTAAATCAATGAATATAATACCAATACAAACTCTTAAATACCAAAGATTATAATCAATAATGTTTTTTTATAATATTCATAATAAATGCTTATAAATAAAATCATATAATAAAATGCTTTTATACTTATATATATTAATGATAATATATATTTATAATTATATATAATATTTAAATGTTTATTCATGACATGATAAAAATTGGTAAGATATATAATATATATAATATAATATTTAATTAATATAGTATATACTATATATATATATATAAAAAATATATAAATATATATTAATAATATAATCATAGTATATAATAATTATATAATATAAATATTATTATATATATATAATATAAACTCCCTCTAAACAGTAATCATAATCAAAGATGCAAGTCAAATATATATATATTGAGGAGAAAGACGATGCACGGAGATTGAAGATAAGCGATGAGGCACGCACCAAAGCTTTTCATCAAGACTATCGCGGGACGGGATTTGCCATAGAGCAAGCCAACTAAACAAATGTACATTAACGTCGAGGGACGAAGCTAGAGTAACATAAGAATCCATCATCCTCGCCCCCACCATCCTCGAAACTGAACCTCAGTTGCAACCGGGAAAAAGTGCTTAACCTCTGACTAGACGCTCCAATAAACTATATGTAAATATAATCATATAATATATATTATATATATATAATATAATATATAAACGATATATATATAATAGATATATATATAATATAATAATAACATATATAATATAATATTAATATAAAATATATTATATATACGATATATAAATAATATATATTATATTAAATTATATATATAATTAATATATAAACATAATATAATAAATATATACTATTATATATAAATATAATAATATATAGATATTTGAAAAACTCAATTGATATAAAATCAACTGATTTTCACTGAGTGGATTTTGGGAAATGAAGAGACATGATTATTATAGTTGTTTATATTTTTTTATATATTTAAGGTTGACTAAAGAAATAAAAAATTAAAAAAAACAATTTAATATATTTTTTCAGTTCAAATAAACTATTGACATGTAAGTATTTAGCAAATCAGTGGATCTCGATAGCCTTACCAATAACCATAATTCATTGTGAATAATCAGCTGATTACTTCGTAAAATATAAAACACAAATTGGTTTTTATTTCACCCTTATTTCGTCTTTGGGCTCCATTTGGATTATAAAATGAATAAATTTAATAAATCACTTAAAAAATAATAAGAATATATTCAAACAAAGTTTTTAAAATTATATTGCTAACGTCACGAATTCTGATAAAATCAAAAAATCCAAAAAATCCAAAATAAAATATTTTCCCCCCAAAAAATCAAAAAATCACCAACCTGATATATAAATATAAATATATCATATAAATAGTATAATTTATAGAATAATATATATATAATATAAGATATATATATTAAGAAGCGTGAATATTTATAGAATAATATAATATTTATAGATAGTATATATATATATATAGCCGTATAATATACCGAATTATATAACATATTTTCGCAGAGTATATAAATAATATATATTAATAAATATTATATATATTTATATATAATATAATAAATGATATATAATATATTATTATATATCTGTAATATATATAATTTAATAATATATATAAAATATATTATTTATACATATAGATAAATAATATACTCCCTATTATACTTAAAAATTAATATTAGAAATAAATTTATTTATTTTGTTTTTAATAATATTTATAATATCATTAATATATATATAGATATAATATTATATATATATATATTAATATAATATAATAGTATATAATATATTATATTATATAAGTCAGCCTCTAGAAGAACCACAACCACATCTCAAAAACAGAAGCAGCTCGGGAAGAATACTGCTGAATTGCTGGATCCAATAGAAAAAAATGTAAACAAATTACAAAAAAAAAAAAAAAAAATATATTCAAACTATATATTCGAGTATCTACAAATACTTTTAAATCCGGTCACATTACTTAGAAACAATAGGATAAAATATGTAATAATTATAGTAATGTGAATATCAAACCTATTTAGAGACTTTCTTATTGTTACTGTTAAAATAAATCAGCACTGCTATAAATTAGCCCTTTTATCTAAAATACTCCGGTTAACGCACAGATGAAGAGCGGGTCCCTCGCCTTCCGGACTAGGGGTAGACTCACCCCTCGGAGTCTCCGAACCCCCGACTTACGTTGTGGTGCGCGGTTCTTCGCTCCCCAAACGGGGTATGGATGCCCCCCTGTGTTCCACTCGGCTCGAGCCCCTATCAGCTTAATACTTACAATAAAAATATTATACTTATTCACACCCCCAAAAAAATAGCCAACTTTTGTTTAATGTTTTTTACACACAATAATTACAAGATCCAAAAATGTATTTCTTTCCCTGTAGCTTAAAATTTCGAGCTAATATTTTTTTTTTTTTTTTTTACAGTCTGTAAAAATTTTGCCAGGATTCAGCAATGTAATTCTGTTTCATACCGCTATGAGTTTTTGAATATGAATGTGCTCTCGAGGCACCATATAATATAGAATAATATATATATATAAATATATTATATAAACAAATATCGTAGACGATATTTTTAGAAACATCGAATGTATAAATATAAAATATATATATAGAATATATATGTATATATATATATTATATATAATTTATAATAAATATATATATATATAATAATGAATATAATAATTAATAAATATATAATATATATTATATATATATATATATATAAATAATTTATATATATAGATATATAGATAGGGTATGACACAAGGTTTCTACACTTGAAAGAATATACATACTTTTTATTACATACGGACAACTTAAAGCTGAGGAACATACATGTATTAAAGATCATGTTCGCAACTTCATAATGATACCGCCATGTGCCACACAGCGATAACGAAAACAATAAAGCTCAACCACACTATACACTTCATTGGAATGTCTGAACAATTGACTTCATTCCAATTAATGCAATTATCGTTCTTGATTTGCGATGAACTTTTGTCCTGACGGATCCCCATAAAGTTCATTGGCCGAGATCTTGGGAACGCGCAGGTATCAATAACAACTCGTCAAACCCATGAAATCCGTCAGTCGAGTTATCCTCTTACATCGCGATGGAGGGGAGGTGCGCCATCTTCGAAAGTAAATCACATCGATACAACAAACACTCTCAATGTGGACGACCAAACTCTTCAGCAATTAGGTACCTTCCTACGCACCGCTCCGTTAAAAAACGGTCTATGAGCAGAATGCATGATCCGTACAGAACTAAAGCATATTATACTACATGTGTTCATTTTAACATGATTACAGAAACCCTGTAGGTACAATTAGGATAACGACGTCCATTAATAAAGGTGCAATATGCCAAAACTTTTGTGTGGAAACGGAATCTTCTGCACAATTTAAGCCAGGTACTTTTGAGATGTTGCTCAAGAGCCGTTGTTCGTAGAAATTTCGTTGGGATGGAGAGTTTCCGGGACCGAAATCTAGAAATTGCAGGTTAAGTAGATCTCCAGTTTGTCCATAAAAATGTTTTGATGGGAAACGTCCTCTTCCTTTCAAATTTCTCATCGAGCAGCAATGATCCGGCTGTGGCGATTTTATCGGAACACTTCTGAACCGTCTGCGCTCCGATGCGTTCCGGTCCAATAGCATTTAAAAGGACAAACTTCTCTCTTCAAATCTATAGTGATCTCCTGCCATTCTGTACGGTATTATGTGAAAAACAAAAGCAGTCATGGTTAGTAAACAATTTTTGAGACCCTTAATTAATACATAATAATATATATTATATAATAAAATAATATATAATTATATATATATATAAATATATATATAATCGATAATAAATATATATAGTAGATATATATAAATATTATGTATATATATAGATACATAATATAATTATATATAATAGATATATTATATATATAATATATATATATAATATATAAATCAATATTATAATATAATATATATACTATTAATAGATGGTTTCTCTCCTCATAATTAATGGTTGGAGTCTTCCTCCTATTCAGGCTATAAGCAAGGCTATCCGTGATGAAAAACTTCTATTCCTCTTCATCTGCTAATCATATCAGCACTAGAACTCCGTTCAGGATACTCTTCGAACGAGAAAAGCGAGCTTCATCAAACAAAGTGCGCATACCTCCTGAGTTCTACTACAAATCTTTCGCCTCTTGCCAAAAACATCTCCACAACTTCGTAAATCTACCTTCTCCTCTATTCGATCATGATCCGTTGCTAAATCTCACAATTGAAAAGGCAATCTCTCGCCCCATTTCCTCCAAAGCAACCACTGATGATATGGCTTGCTTCCTTCTCCTCTCAGGCCTATGCCTTGCCTTATTACATTTAATCGTTAAACCACCCTGAAATCTATAAACATAAAAGCGGGGAGTGGACCGATTGCCTTCCTCCCCGATTTTGAGGAAGTGTCTTCGTGTATCCCGCCCTCGTTAACTACATCCTAAATGTCTCCATACCTAACCCTTCCCTCAGTGTGGAGAAGCTACATAGCTCTCAACTCTCACTGTATTCATTATACAACTGAACCCTTATCTTTACTCTCACTCTTAGGACATCTGAAACTCATTCGGATCAAGCCCATTACAGCTTCGTACTCTCGAGTCTACTACGCGATAAATTTCTATCTAACCGATTTGGTTTCGCTCTTTAGAACTAGGCGAACTTGCGTGGATGGCTAACATCAAACAAATTCTTTCAAGGAGTATGGCACGCGCTCACTTCTCTCCCAACTCGCCCTCTCTTATGGGTTCTCCCACGTCACATTGCTTTACTATTCCTAGCTTCCATTGTCAAAGTCGCCACAATATGCTTGTGAATGGGCGATTCGCTCTCTTCTGTCAATAGCTGTGTTTCTCTTCAGGATCTGTTTACGATTTGTAGACCTGTCTTACTCCTGAACTCACTCACCTCAAACCATCCACTCATGTGCCGATAACTCGATTCCTCATTCGCAACCATACATTTTCTTCTCCCTTTACTCTAAATGCCTCTCGTTAATCTTCCGATCTATTTCTCGCTGAGCTGGATAACATTTCCGAATGGGGTCCGCTCACCACAGAGTGTAAATTTCAATTCTTAAAAAACCTACTTCTACACACATCTCCTCTCACCAACAGACCTTCAAATTCCTATTCTTCGACGAGTTCATCGTCTGCTAATGTGACAATATAAATATCTGGCTAACATAACAAAAAAAAAGTCTTGGACCGTCACACACAACGGTGCTAGGCGGAGTCCTCAATAGAAACGGGAACATTCTGTAGACTGAGATTTTTACCCTCTTCTCAGTGCTCCAGCATATAAGGTTCATCCCGCCTGTAATGAATAACTGCCTCACTACTGGTGACTCAGTTTCACACTCAACTTTGATGTCGATCAATAGGCCAAAATATTATAACGTTATAACACTTTCTATTTCACTGATCCTCTATCTGACCTGCGCGTGTGGTGCTTATCCTATCCTATTGGAACTAGCACTGCAGGTGCGAGGGATTATCACTCCTCCAACACTTGACCCATTCACGACCTCGTAGCACAAGGTGCGTACTCCGCAGCGAGATCTTGTGACATTGGTATCCAGGCTAGTCGTGTGGTCTCCAGTCTCTTCCCACCACTTTCGTAATCCTCCTCGTAATTCCTTCTGAATTGACCCTCCTTAAAGCCTGTGCGTGCCATTGTATTTGGCTAGAGGGAACTTTTGAGCGTAACTACAACCCCTCCTTAATAGGGCTCTGGTCGTGAGTGGTGGTGAAAACTGTAAAAAATAATCCTCCGGTGGCAGATATGTGCAAACTGAAGAACTATAACCACCCAATCCAAACATCATCAGATTACCAGAAAATCGCACCTCTCAACATACCTCAATGACCATATGCAACCACACAGATTGCTTCTTCAAACAAATTTAACCTTTTGAAATAATTCTGGTACTTACAAACACACCACAAATCTACATACCTTAAAACAACAAGTCCTCATCAGAATGGCAAGATACCTCTATTGCCCTCTTATCCTCCACCCATCACATTAACACAAATTCCACCCACACTCTCACCGGTTCCTATCCATCTTGTTTCATCACAGGGAGCAAATCACATTTGCCCTTTCTAATACATCCACACCTCTCTCCTCTCGCCTCAACATTTATTCTCCGCATCCCTGTACCCATACGATACCATACACTTTTTGAGCCGAAAGATCAGAAGCCGCTACGCGAATCACCGATTTTTCTCTCGAGGAATGTAATAGCATTCTGCAAAAAATGTAATGGACAGCCAACCTAGCTTACCACCTCCTAGGTCGCTATCTACGACAACCCAGGACATACCGATTGTGGCAATTTTTTCTCCACATCATATGTGGGTTCGATATCATAGAACTTAATCACGATTTGGGGCCTCATACACCTTTTGTAAATGCTATGGAAAAGTGTGTTCTAAGATGTTGTCTGGAATGATTTGATAATGAACGGCAGAACAGAAAGCGAACCATTATGGCACTGGAAGTGGTTTAATATAGAGCCAATATATATATATATATAATATAAATATTATATATAATATAAATATATATATACGAATATAATACACAATATATAAACTATATATATAAAATATATAATTCTATATATATAGTAATATATATATAATATTATATATATATATTATATATAATATATAATAATATTATATATATAATATAAATATATATAATTATATTAAATATATATATTATATATATATAAATAATATATATAAACGTACACTATTATGCAAATTTGAATTTAATCATATCAAATCGTAAATATAGCTCAATAATCGAAAAATGAAGATGACGATTGAAAAAATATGCCGATTTGCCGATGACGGATGACGATTATCGCTAAAATAATCAAGTTAATGTACAATTTATCTAGTATAAAGAATGACTGTAGCAAATTTACAGAAATTATCGTAATGGATGATCTTTTCGCATTGGTATTATTGACTTTTCGAGTCTAGTGAAGTAGCAGCTCTCACACACCTACTGCAAAAGACACACATATCTAACGCTTTCTTCAGATAACATAGTAAATAAATTTCATATTAAACTATCTTAAATAAACAAAGTTAGCTTTCTCCACCGAACGATGGTAAGATATCAAATCAGCAGTTCTTTGTTTCTCTGAAGTATTCAATGCCCGCGCCGTGACAATTATTTCGACCAATGTGTCGATGCTACGAACCATGCTCACTGGAACGTCATACAGTGAATATCTCATGGACGTATTAATGGAATGAATGCCGAATGAACCTATTCCAATGATATATTCACTGCATGAGAAAGTCTGGTCCAATATAAAGAAAATTCGTTTCTTTCTGATATACACGACAAACTCCGTCAACTACAACATTAGAAAATTGTAACGTCTTCAAACAAATCGGAAAGTTCTCTCAAAATATAAGTCATTGCGGCACACTTTAATCAACATTCGACCCATGCTCAGTATAACTAAATAAAAAACAGGCCAGAAATAAAAATTTCTAACTCAGTAACGTTCCTCTGAAATTATTTTTAAGTTGCAAGAGCTTAATGAATCTCTCTGCCGCCAGTACAGCTGATGGTAAAATAAATGTCTTCCCATACCATTTATATTTTTTCCTAATGTTCATGTATCCAAAATTAAGATACATATGATAATCACAAACACTGGTCGTCCTCTCTAATAACTCGAAGAGATATATCCACAAGACAATAAGCAAGGGAAAACATGTGAGAGAGCATATGAGCACTTCTCTCCCTAATTAATGATTCGATTACATCTGTTATGTAAATCTATCCGCCTGGACATGACATCGTAACTGGAAAACTTTTGTTCACCCTAATCAACTCGTAATTGTTAAAACATCGGATAAATATCACTGCTAAGCGTGTTTGTCTACAAGTATAGGATCCTACACTAGTAATTCGTCTATATAGATATATAATATAATATATTATATAATATATATATATAACTTATATAGAATATATAATAATATATAATAAATATAATATATTATATATAATATATAATACATA
>JABUQX010045931.1:0-10000 GCA_015478945.1 Trachelipus rathkii
GCTAAAAAATGGATATAATTTTCAAAAAGATTCATTCAGCTGTCTGAATATTATGCATATGCAACTATAACTGGCCAAAAAATCTAAAGATATTGGCTTTGTTATTCTCCCAAATTAGATGCTGTTTATTGTGAGCCTTGTTAACTGTTCAATGAATGCCCTGAATCAAGAAGTTGGCTTATAGGCATTCGTGATTGACAGAGGCTTAGTAAGAAAATTAAAAAAACATGCATGTAGCAAATCTGATTTACACGCTTTTATGACTTAGGATATGTGGAAGAAAAATAAAACTATCGTTGATCAACTCTCGGAGGAGCATCGGAAGTGGAAAGAATTTTTTACTCGCATTATCGATGTGGTGAGAACACTGGCAATGTGTTCATTGCATTTTGGTGTTCATAGAGAAAATGCAGAATCAATTGGTCCCGAGTCTGGAAACTTTTTGAATATTGTTGATATACTCTCTCGATATGACTCTTTACTTAGAGCTCACTCAGCAAATAAGAAAAGTAGAAACAAGTATTTACATATTGAAATACAAAATGACATGATTAGTTTACTTGCATGTTCAGTTAGGAAAACATTATTATTCAGAAAAACCTCAGCTCCGTATTATTCATTAATTCTAGACACCACACAAGATATCTCCAAAAGAGATCAGTTGAGTATCGTGATTAGATATACAACACTGACGGAAAAAAATCCCGGAGAAAATTCTCTGCAGATACACGAGTCGTTTTTGGGTTTCGTAGAAGTCAGTGATCAAACAAGTGAAACATTTGAGAATTCAATATTGTTATATTTAAAGGAAAACGAAATTGATATTCAAAAATGTCGAGGACAAGGCTACGATGGCGCGGCTAATATGAGTGGACAGTACACTGGACTACAGAAGAATTAAAAATATAGTTCCAACAGCTCAGTACGTACAATGTGCAGCGCATAACCTGAATCTTGTGCTGAATGATTCAGTCTCTAACATTACCGAGGCTAGTCAATTTTATGATATTGTTCAGGAAACGTATGTTTTCTTTAGCGGAAGTTTACCCCGTTGGCAATCTCTCAACAAAACACTAGAAGGAGAACTAGAAAGGAAAAAGATTATCAAAAGTTGTGTCCAACAAGATGGGCATCAGGAAATGATTGCCTTTTGGCAATGAAAAAAAAAAACTTTCAATGTGTAATGAAGTGCCTAACGAAAATTGTACTGTTTAGTCACAATAAACAGGAAATAGAACAGGCCCTCGTTATTATGAAACATCTGGACTCCTTTCAGTTTATACTAATGATCACCTTACAAAGCAAAATTCTTGAAAACATTAGCAGAGCTTCTGAAAAAGTGTACAAAATAAGTCAGTTGATCTCCATAAAGCATGTTTCTTCCTGAGTCACGCCAATGAAGAATTACAACATTTGAGAAGAAACTTCTCCGAATTCTTCCTTGAAGCAAAACAACTGGCACTTACATGGAATATTTCATGTGAACTTAAACAGAAACGCAAACTTTGAAGCGTTATTTTGATGAAATAGCATCGGACTACAGAATAGACAATCCTTTGAAAGCTTTTGAAATAAATATATTCAATAGATCACTGGATATTGCACTTAATCAGATCAAAAAATAGATTCGTTAGTTTACAAACGGGTGCAGAAAACTTTTCATTTTTGGAACCAAAAAGCTTAACAAAAATGACTGTAGGAAAAAATTTCAGAAAAAGTAACATCCTCATAAGGCAAAATACCCCAGCTAAAAACATTACTGCAATCTAATGCTGAAGTTGTTATTATTTAGAAGTTGTATTAGGTAAAAGAGATCGATACGAAAAGAAATATTCAGAGATATTGAACACCGAACTACCTCTATCGAGGAAGAGACAGATTCTTGATTAAGTAACTTTCCAGAACTAAAAGCAACATACAGCTATATTTTACTCTACCAGTTAACAACAGGCAAGCGTGTATAGATGAAAGCTTCTGCAAGTAGTTGAGAAAACTTATAAAAATTACTTGAGAAGTACTGTGAGCCAGTCAAGACTGAGCACTTTTGGGAAGATAAAATAATAAAGCGAATTACAATAATAATAATTTATGCAATTCTTGAGTAAAATTTACATTTTAGATAAAACTTATGAAGATAACTACGTGAGCAAAAATTTTAATTATTGATCAAGTGCAAGATTTCAACGTATTTATTATTACAAAAATGAAGCGAAATTAAGATTAATGAAATATATAAGAATATTGTATAATATATATATATAATAATAATAAAATTAATTATTATAAATATTATAATAATAATTAAAATTAAATATATATATAATTTATATAAATAAAATAATTAAAATAATATATAAATATTATAGTTAAGATTTACATAGTATTAGAGATTCATATATAAATATTATATATATATATATATATATATATATTATATATAAATACTTGATATGTATAACTTCAGAATATATAGTATAGGGTGATATATAGATAGTGATTATAATATATATTTAATTATTGATATGTAACTTTTATGTATTATATACTGTAAGAGCTTAGTGTATATATATATATTAGTTAGTATTATTATATGTGTATAATATGTGTCGTTGTGTTAGTGTGTATATGGTATATAGCTTGGATAGGGTGATTGAGTGCTGATTTATATATATATGTATAGGTTCAAAGAAGAAATGGCTTATATATATAGTATTTAGGATACAAAGGATCAGTAGTACTCAAAAGTCCACGGTTAATAGTGACCTATAACCGGCTTATATATTATATATACCAAAAAGATAGATATATATATATATATATTATAATTATAGAATTTATTAATATATATATATTATATATATATATAATATAATAATAGTTATATATATAGATATATAGTTGTAATATATAATTTTAATAATATATATATAATATATTAATAATATAATATTATATATATATGAATAAATATATATATTAATTATATATTTATAAATATATATATATATATAATATATGATTATAATTTATATATTAATATATAAGATATATAATAATATATATATATATATATATAATATAATTAAATTTATGTAATTATATTATATATATATATAATATATATATATATATATATATAATTATATAGATATTATATTATTTATATATTATGTTATATTATAATCGGCGGATCAAATATATTAGAATAATAAGTGTAATATATAGTGATACACATAACCAAGTACGCCGAGTGAGGTATTCACGGACTAGTTGTTTCCGTGTAAGTGTTAAATTAAGAGGCCTCAGTTAAGAATTAGCACTGAAGTGTACTTTTAAAAGTATATGAGAATATGATGGAATAAAAGTGATCTGATTTTATAACAGCTTCTAGGCCTTGCCCAGCTTTAGTGTATTATTGTTGTTTTTAATATATATTATTTTAACAAGACTTAAATATTTCTTAATAAATTAAAATTAAATGTCAGTTACAATTACAATTAATTAATATAATAAATTAATAATTATTTTAAAATAATAATTTAATAAATTAATTATAAATATTAATTAATTATTAATTAATAATTAAATAATAATATTAATAATATATTAAATTATAATCCAATACTTATGGGTCTAACTCATCATAGATAGATAAATAACTAGAACCTTATAATTAAAATCTTTTTAATAATAAAAATAAATTATAACAAATTAAAATATAGGTAAATTATAATTAGAAATTCTTATCATCGTACTATTCATTTATGTGTTTTATCTATTATTTTTTATACTTTATATTCTATTTTATTTATATTACTATTTAATAATTAAATGATAATTAAGATATAAAATTATAATTAATATAATTATAGTAAAATATTAATTAATAGTAATTAATATTAATAAAATAAATTATAAATTAATGGTGGAAATGTTGTAAATGTGACACCATAATTACAGCAATTCAATCATTAAAATACACTAATAAAAATATATTATAAAATTAATAATTATATACAAATATAATATAATAATACGACTTCAGATTATAATAATACTTAAATAAGTAAGTGTAGTTTAATATGTTATCTTAATTTAATATAAATAAATATATATATATATTTAATTAATAATAATGAAATAATATATAATATTATAATAAATTATAAAAGAAAATGATAAATAAATTGGTTAGTAAAATATATTATATATATGGAGTTCATATAATGTATCTATTTATAAAAGATATAAATGTATAATTTTAAATATATATATATATAAATATAGTATATCTATATATAATATATAGTAATATAATATATATTACAAAGAGAGAGGGCCCCAGCAAAATTCTTGCGGGAGGGCCCCGAAGACCTTAGCGCCGCTACTCACTTGTCCTATTATAATTATATATATAATATATATTATAATATAATTAATTAATAATTAATATATAATATATAAAATATATATAATATATATTATATTATATTTAATATATATAATAATATTAATAGATCATCGTATTGAAAAATCTATCAAGAGAGGTGGGAAGTTATCGCGTTATTAAGTCGTTAAATCCGTAATTAACTCGTTATTTATTTTTCGGTTTAACTTTTAACGCTTTCGTTAATTATCGAAAAGATAAGTAACGACGATTAACGAGATTAAAAAAAATTTTCTCTATTCAATTCCGTTTAACGTTACTTTGAAGTTTACGAGATGTTATAAAAATTTTACTATCAGATTTTAAATTGTATTAGTAATTTGGAATTTAATTCGAATAACAAAATTCTTTATTTCCATTAAATTTCCTAACTGCTTCATCTGATGACTAAATGGCTATCTAAAAATGTGTTTATCGTTACACGGTTAATTATTCCCGTTATTAAAAAATATATTAATGGAACGCTTTTATCTTTTTGCATGTTAATCTCAATTTTTTATTGATTTCTTCTATTGATAGAGAATAAGAATAGATATAGTGGACTATTTGCCCGGATTCAGATAGTCTAGAACTCCTTGTCAAAGATATAGAGGTATAACCCTGATAAAAGACAGTAGGCTATCTTCGTGCAGAGACTAGGGTGAAATAAGGAAACCAAATGTTATAAAGAAACCTGCAAGCCTCCACCAAACCTAGACGTTGTAATTATAAAAAAGTGAATAAGACATGAAATGACATATAATTAAAACGAATTTCTAAAGCGTTAGGTCAAGATAAAACCTATATCATATATAATGTAACAAATAATATAACATACTCGTGAAGGAATAGTCTCACAGATAAATGCAATGCGTTCAAGAAAATTCAGTTTCAATGCTTTATTTTTTGTCAGATATAAATTTTCTGGTTTGACACCTAACTCAAAATAGCAATCATTCAATTCACTCACTAATGAGATCCGAAAAGGATATCTAGAATTGAAAATAAGAATATGTAGACCATAACCACATAATTTGTTCGAATATGTTAGTCCCACTTACTTATAAATAAAAATAGGGGGGCACACAGCACCAAGAACCAAAAAAGAATAAATCACTTATATATACCTCCCTAAAACGATATTGTAAATGTTATTAAACACGAATGAAATCCAAGAAACGTAATGGAGGGCGCAACGAGTGACGTAGGTGGTAGATTCATATTCATGGGTTGCTACCAACGATCTGGCACATATAAGACAAGAAATATTCGCTCGGGACAGTGTGATTCCGTTGCGGATCGAAAGGTGAGCAAACCAGGTCCACCTTATAGAGCTCTTGTCGTCTGGACCATTACAACCAATCCACGATCTGGAGTAGTCTTCAACATCAGCTGTTCTCGTGCACTATGTAGAAACCTCCCTGAGATACGCTGAGACCGATCCCGGAGAACCTTCCATGCTTCTCGAGACATCGACCCAACGGATACTGAAACTAGTGTTTCGAACGAGCTCGCTGTTCGAGTACCTCGGATATAAATTAGAGTTATCCGCTAATGAAGAGCCATTGTAAAGTAGAGTTGCATTAGTCCCAATTCCTAACAGAGTAGTGCGATAGAAACCACTTAGCCCTGTGACACATACAAACCTCATTAGGTGTACAGCTTGGAGGCCATTCGTAATCTAGCACGATAATGGGAGAAAGAGAGTTCGTAGGTATCCTGGCGTAGGCAGGGTGTGCCGAAGAGGGTACAATAGGAAACTCTGCGGAAGGAGAACAAAAAGGTGGGTTAAACCTTCTGGGGAATCACGTTCGAAAGTAGAATATACTAACAAGCTGGTCATTCGCAGGAAGTATTCAGAGCCGTAGGTCAAGGTATCCTACGAACATTCCTAGCGAGTTCACCTACCCTGAGATGAATAAGAATGTTGGACTAGGATCGGCTAAACTTAACTACTAACGATTCTAGAAGGTCATCGGTCTCGATTCCTAACACTTGCACAGGGCAAAAGGTAAACCGGTTTAGAAACATAGTCGTCTTAGCGGTACGTTAATAGCAATATTGTACAAACATGTACAATCCGGTTTATTAAGCACGCATTGTGTAATCGATTTCTATTCTATAATCAACCTTCTTCAACTTACTGACTGTATATTTCTATTTTAGGTAGTTATAACTTCTGCTCAGTATTCGTTTGACTATTGCTCTTCCGAGTGTGTATTTCTTAGTACTATTTATGAATATAATAATATACTCTCTGATGCTCCGTCTGTGTAATGACTCTGTTTTGATCTACACATTATGTACAGTTATATACTTTATGGGCCTATCGTCACTATTTATCTTTTTGCCTTTATCATGTAAGTATATCCGATTTTATGTGGCAAATTGTTCCATTATTATATACCATCGCGTCGAAATGTTTTTATGCCCATGGTATATTGAACACATTAGATGGATAATCCTGTAAACAGTAATATAATCGACATCGATATAGAGAACAATCGTAAATAACAGAATGGCCATCTCATCACTGATAGCAAATTGACCATAGAATCACAAGTATATATGCACGTCTTTTAACTCTGCTTTGCATGAGGTACATCGACATGTGTGTACAATATTATGTGGCGCCGCACTTGGCAACTATATCGCAGACTATCCTTGACTACATCTGAACCGCGCGCATGCGCGTATGTATCGATAATAGGCTGTGCGCGTCACTACAGAGATTTCCACAATATGCCTCCGGAGCTATTAGTCAGTTTTTTCTGGGCCGCAATGCCTAGGTGCCTCATTCTCGAAACATCTTTTTATTAAAATATTTGCTATAACAGAGCCATAAGCTCTGACATCTTCACTTCTGATATGATATGATGTGGTTGTGGATATAGGCATTAGATATATATATTATACTGTTTATAATAAAGCATGAAACTGTGAGTACAGAATTTTCTTTTACGAGTTAACACAACACCAAATAAGTGATAAATCTCTGATTATAGTAGAGTACATAATAGTAAATTAAAGGTGTGAACTTGTGTTTATGAACGAGTATTATATAAATGCTAATAATTTCTTCGGCAAGCGGCAATTAGTCATATATACTGCTATCAGGTCAAATTAAGTCTCTTGACTACAAAGATAAATTTTGTGTGGTCACTGGGTAAGGCATTAGATATAATCTCATGAAATTGTTACTTTAAATGTGTCTGCAAAGAATTTGGATAAAAAAGATTTTCTTGGTAAAAGTGACCCATTCCTTGTAATTTCTAGGTCTTTACAAGATAATGTATTTACTGCAGTATTCTCATATATCATATAGTATATGAAGACAGGATAACGTATCCTGATGTTATCGATATAACCGTTATACTTGCTTTCTTCTGCTTTTCCTGTGTCCAATTACTTTTTACGTACTAATCGCGTGATTAATGATTACCACTTATTTACGTCGGTTGAGTTTTTTTGTGATTGTCGCGATAGGTAAGCGATCTAAATAAAATATAAACTCGATCTCGCAGTTTTAGAAAAACTTTTCTCATTATAGACTGTGACGTAGCGGGCCCACTTTCTGTCGTTTTCTGATAGGCGTTATATAACATAACTTATACTCACCGGATAAATATGAATTAACCAGAACTGTATACTCACTACGCTGATAAATTTGTCTCAAACTAGTATTCAAACTATTGTATTACTGGAGTGTAAATTCACAATCTAGTAAGTAATATAGTATTATAAAATTTATATGATTATATGACGGTGTAACATATTTCAATAATATAGTGCAGACCTACACTTATATATATCAGGTCAATTGGTACTAGGTTAATAAGGTATTAATATCTGAGTAGTGTATAAAATGAACCCGGCAAATTTGTTACAAAGAAACTGGAGTTAAGATTGCTGAGGCTATAGATCACGACGATAAAGTAAATCTGGAACCGATTTTTAACTGTGTTCGCGAGAGTTCCCGTGCCAATTACGATTTATAACTCGAAATAAAATAATTAAATAGCAATTAATATGTGTGAGTTGATCAAGGCGCATTTTGTCGGGGCGTAACACAGCTAAGCACCAGGGTCATCCTGTTGTCATTAGCAATTATTTTGCTTACTTAATTTGTTATCTAAATCACTGTTGAAGAACTACAGACACCAATCACACTAGCGGGGAATACACAATGACTATTAATAATAATAATAATAGTCCCTAAATGGATGCTAATAAATAATAATCCAAAGTCAAAGTAGCTGAACTTGAATAAGTTAATTAAAGACATCATAGTGCTCTAAATCCGTAGAGTACGTCAGCCACCAGCGATTAATCTATTGGTTTTCTGTATATTTTTTTATTTTAACACTCTAACTTGCGTGTTCGACAGCGCGTTCTGCTATTTAAGGTGTACTTAAGCTAGAGCATGGGTATGGAGATAGAGCGCCATGAGGACGTATTATTCTGTCTCGGAGTATGTAATTTAGGTAACTTTTTGTACGTGTATTTAATTCTTGTAAGAATGTGATGTACTAATGATTTGTCTTTGCAGAGTTATAGCTACAAAGTGGTAGGTGGTTGGCAGTACTCTGAGATGTGCCCGACAGGGGCATGTCTTTTTATATGTGAGTACCTGGTGAGACTCACTGATTTTTATGAGAGCTCAAGAGCAGTCAATGCTCACGCGAGGGGGGAAGGACGTGGTTAGTGTGGATGCGTAGGAAAAGAGCACACGAAGCGCTCAGGAGAGTATATGGCGGAGCAGGACCGTGCACGGGGTACAGGGAGCTAAACAATCAACCGTGATATGGTATGAGTTTGGATGGCTACGGGATCACGAGAGAAGTGTCCTCAAGAAGTGGAAATAGAGCAGGAATCTGACATGTGTTATGTATTATATTTTGCGTTTCCCTATCCTAGTTAAGTAAAAAGCAAAAAGCAAAACAAAAAGAGTTTTTATTGGAGACGGTAAAAAACGGCGCATCTGGACAATACTACATGACCTAAGGAATGAAGATTTGCCCACGCATAAAAGGAACATGGCACAAGGCAAAGATGGTGAAGCTAGGACGCTTCCAGGTGTGCTAGTCCTGCTCGGTTTGGCCTTCGCCGAAGGTGGACGACGGGGGGTGAATGTACGTGGACATTGTCTCCCCATTACGCCATCGGGTAGATCGGTCCGTGCACGGAGAGACCCCCTTCTTTTGTACGGTGATCGCTTATCCATAGGCCTTGGATACAAGCGGAGAGTGTTCCATCCGCGCACCAAACCAGTCCTCAGCAGGTAAAAGTACCGGTCTATGGAAACCGTCCACCTCAACCTCATAGTCCCTCTCGGCGTCGAGGCCCGCACTAAGAACACCCATACACTCGTCTAAAAGTTTTCCAAAAAAAAAGGCAATTATTTCCCACGTTCATTATAAAGACCGCCCGACGCTTACTATAATCCGAGGCGCCCCGACGGGCGGAACAGAGGGGGGGACGTTTCGTTCCCCCGGAGGGGAATGGTCGGAGGAACCCCCGCTACACCCAAAGACCAAAGAGCGGGGGTTCCGGAGACCATCCCCGGAGGGAGGG
>JABUQX010045931.1:15000-55000 GCA_015478945.1 Trachelipus rathkii
AAGCTATAGCAGTTCCTACAAATATTTAAAGTAATATCATTAAAGTCACAATATCACAACAATTCCTAATCTTACATATATATTGCTTTACTTAATGAAATACCCAATAAACCTAATTATCAATAAAGATAGATATTATAGTAAAGATATAATATATATAATATATATAGCTATTTATTATAAATAGGTATTTATATTATATAGTTTCGGATATTATATTTTTGATATATTGTTATATAGTTAATATTTATATATATTATATAATTATATATATATTGTATATATATATCTATATAGAAGGTTACTATTAATTTAAAAATATATAATAATATATATATATTATATAATTATTATATATATAATTGAATAAACTCATAAATGAGAACGTATTTCTAAAACCAAAATGACTAGTTAATATGACCTAAAATATCAATAATATAAAAAGTACCAAAAATATAATTATATATATATATATATTTTTTATAATTAACTTAATATATATATTATATAAATAGAAAATGATAATATTGCATTTCTATAAAAGTGTAGGTAAAAATTATTGAAAAATAACACTTATTTTTTTTTAATTATAAAATTTATATATTTAGAAAATGAACGTATAATACAGTAACCTTAAAAAAGTTTGTTAACTATTATTCTATATTTATCGCGGGCGTATTATGTTATTATATCAGTTTCTAGTTTTAGATTTAATCAGTTTTGGGGATTTATTTGATTATGTGTACTCTAGAAATCAATTATCCATATTTTAATTATTTATATTTTTTATTACTTTTTTTATTAGGAGAACCAATCGGCTTTTAAATCTATTAATTTTCTTAATAGCAATTAATTCTATTATTTAATATACATTAATTAATAAGTTTTAAGTAAAATTATTTTTTGAACTTCAATTAAGGTTATTTAAATATTATATTATAATATACAGTATATATCCTACTTAAGCATTTAAGAATAAAACATTGTGAATTATTATCTTATAGATAGCTTGTACTAGTTATTTTATTTTAACTAAATTTATATATTACCTATATATATATATAATATATAACCTTTATATATAATAATTATGACAGGATATATATAATGTGCTGAAGTGGCCTTCGTCATAATTTTATGACTGACTCATCTTTAATAATAGATATCGTGATATGATATGTTATCCTATTATTGTAAAAATCTGTATCTTAATTATGATAATTAAGAGTCTTTTTGTTATGAATAAGTATACTATCATTAATTAGGTGAATATAAATTAATTAGGACTAGTTCACGTAAAAAGTCTTTGTAATAACAAACTAAAGCAAAGATTTGCGCCTTGAAAGAAGATTCAAAAAATCAGTTTGATTTTAAAGCATTTGCATTTTTCGTGACACACTCCATCATCATCTCCGAGTTATATATTTCAATCTGACTTATAATTCATTATGTATAATCTGTTATATTATTATTTATTTAGATAATAATTAATAATAATATATAAAATTATAATATTACAAAAAAATATTTAAGGTAGAGTTTTTGTAAAACTATAGAGTACGAACTTAAATATAATACTAGAATGGTACTTAGTCTTCACTCTACGATTTTAAGCATCCTACCCCTTAAGTCTGAAATGGGTGTTCGCCTAAGTGTTACACGTATAGAGCCTTATGTGATTTTTTTTCTAAAATTTGAAAGTGCTCCATGTAATAGGTTTTTATCTCTGACACAAAAGTATAACAAGAATCACTCACTTTTTGTTCTTAAAGTTCCCTTTCTGATTACATTTTTTAGTAATTCAAAAATTGTGATTAAATAATTTGAGCACTGCTACGTATTAAAAAACTCCCGGTCTCCCTTTTAAATGATCCGTGTCTGGCCTTAACTCGTGATATAACGGAACACATTTCAAATAAGAAGTAGTGTCTCTCTCCATAAAAAAAATGACACTTACATCGAAACTTTGGAATTGAATATAATTTAAATTTTTATAAATAATTAGAATAATAAAATAAATTTAATTTATTATTGTTATTTATTTTAAATATATTTCCTACCTATCTATAATTTTATTAACAAATAATTTTTAAATACCATTTGTGATTGTTCTACTACTTCGCGTACTCCAGTAATGTTAAAAAAATAATGGTCATACAAAAAAAAACTTATATAAAATAAAAATGAATTTCATAAAATGAAATTTTATCATCTATTGTCAACTAATTTTAATTCGTAATAATTATTGTGATTGCAACATTGATCAATCAGAAGTGCCAGACACTAGAACGAGCCAAATAACTCTGGACGTCCCTCCCGAATGAATGGGCCTTAATTTATCTTTTCCGTGCTTGGGAATTTAACAGCTTCTCTGATCAGTCAGAATAATCTGGACCCAAGTTTCAGAGAGGATACAACCTCCGAAATACCCCTATAAAATAAAAAAGAAATATAAACGACAACTTTCTATAGATAAACTGTTAAATAATCGACCTAAAACAATACAGTCATATATAGTATAGAAAAGAAAAAGCGAGGTAATTCCGGCTTTTGATTTAATTACCTTAACAATTAGCCAGGTATTCCTTTTCTAGAAGAAAATTCATTTATTAACTATGCTCATATAAAATTCAATAAATAATCAATAAAAAGATACTAAAATATTAAATAGAGATAAAAATTATAAGTTAGCTAAGTCGTTATCTTTATAAACAGCTTAAGGTAATTTATTATAGTTATTGAATAATTATTAAAAGCTTAAATGATATAATTAACAATTATTTAGAATTGGCAAATAGATAAGTTATAGAAATCCTTATAAAGTTAAATTCTTATTATATGTTATATACATTCTATGAAGGTATATTATTATATTTATCTATATTGTAAATTGATTGTAGGAATAAACATAATAATTATACATATTTATACATAATTCATTTTGGCTATTACATTAATAACTATTATAAAATGACCTTTGTACTTTATTATATTGATGTTAAAAATAAGCTAAATATATATATATTTTTCAATATATAATTAAAAATATATTAATAAGAAATTATTATATGTTAAATATAGCACAAGGATTATATATATATAATACTTCACAATATATAGGCCATAATATAGTGCTAGTAATATAATTATATAATATTATATCGACATAAGTAATTAAGCTATAAGTAATATATAATGTATAAGATATTATATAAAATAATAAATATATATTATTATTATTTTATTCTATTAATATATATTATATATATATAGTTATTTATTTTATATTTATAATAATATCTGCGGCCCACACATAAATAATTACTTCTCTCTTTCCTCTCGTTCTCTCTTCCAATTTTACTCGCCTACTCTTAATCTAATATTTATGTTTGTAATCACGATAATTGTAAAATAAAAAGTAATAATAAAATTATACAATAGTATAACATGAATTACATATAATATACTTGTAGACTATAATAATAAGATAAATGGGTTAAATAATCAAGAATAATAAGTTAAGTATATTAATATATATATTATTTATATATAAACCTAACATAGTAGTAATTCTAAAATTCAACAATTCGTTTTTCTATAATAAAAATAAATTAGAAATACACACTAAATTATTAATGCAAAGTCCATAATTTAATTCTAAGTTTAATATATTAGCGATACCTCTGTGTATATAAAATTGATAACATAATTATAAAATTAAATTGTAAAATTTATTATCATTACTAATAATTTACTTGCATATTGTGTTTTCTTTGCAACATGTAAATTCCCTGGCTTTTAACAAAGAAATTCAATGTGCAAGCAAATGGAACAGCTGTTGCAACAAATATTGCTTTCTGCTAATCAGCTGATTGACTTCTAGTAAAATAAGACTTGCCAACTATTCTATTGTGCTAAAGGCAGAATAAAATATTTGACAAATAAATGAATGAAACGACTAAATTTTTACTTGGAAAAATAATTGAAATATTGTTGTGAAACGTTTAGTAGAAAAATTTTAAATAAAACAAACTCAAAACGTAAAACTTACTTAAAAAAATTTGCTTTCAAATACCTGTGTTCCAAAATGGCTTGGTACGCTTGCTTTACTCCAGCAGTGTTGCAAGCAAACTTCAAGCACTGTCAGAATTTATATTATAAACGATTTTAAAAGCACAAATGGATAACTAAAAGGCTACAAATTATTTCCCTATATACTCTATATGCACTAATAATATTATTACCTTTTTAAAACACTTTGAACATTTAAATAATAATAATTAAAACCATAAAATAGATTACTGCTAGTAAAAATACGAGATTGCCAGATCCACCAACAACACATGCTATCATAACAAGATTCAGTATAGTAGGAGTAAAGAAATGTGAAAAATTTATTATATATAGTCAGGCAATTACTCTGAGATACCAAATAAACGACAAATAACAACATTCTTACTCAGAAGGGCAAAACATGTATGCAGTTATCCCTTTCATTCTTCAAGTGTAAAATATACCTTAGATCTTAAGGTAGGGTTGAGCGAAGCTTTGGCAATATCGCAAGAACAAAATAAAAAAAACAAATCTCTCCTAAAATATTGCAAAGAAGACAAATGTCATGTAACTTTTGTGGCTCCACACCTTTTCTTAATTTTAAAATAAATAAATATTAATTCTTTTCTCAAAATTCATATAAACTTAAGTAGAAGATATATACATATATACACTCCTTACTTACATTTGAAATATATATATATAATATATATATATATATATATATACTATATACGGGCATATGCCCTTATTATATATATATATATATATATATATATATATATACTATTATCATATATATATATATATATTTATATATATATATTATATATATATATTATATTATATTTATATATATAATACTGATACACCATCACGGAGCCCTTTTTCAAATGAGGGGAAAAAAAAAATAATAAATAAATAATAAATAAAAAAATTACATAAGAAAATAAAATTAAATAAATGGAAAGCTAAAACCATCCCTGACAGTTGACTAACGCAATTCTCAGTGGCACAAGACGCGGGACTTAAATAGAGAGAGATATTGCGGGGGAAATAAAAGAAGGCAAGAGTTCTACAAAACTAGATGTGGCTGGAAAGAAGGAGGTACCACTACGAGTGATCCTTGAATCTCAAATATTCATAAAACATGTACATATATATATATATATATATATATATATTTATATATATATAATATTATATATATATTATATATTATATATATTATTATATTATATATATTATTTATATATTATATATATATAACTATGTATATTTTAATATATATTATATATATATATTATATATAATATATATATTTATATATTATATATATATATATATATATTATATATATTATATTTATATATATATATTATTATAATATATATACTCCCACCAATTATAATGATAATTAATATAATAATAATAATAAATAATAATAAATACTATAATCAATAATATAATAATAATAATATATAATAATAAAATAATATTATTATTACGTTGGTATTGGCAGTCGATAGTAATTCTTACAGAAAAGTGAAGCTTTTCCGCAGAGATTGATCTCTTCTTTATCACTGTTAAATGGAAGTAAACTTTTATACAAATATTACATTATATGTAATATATATATGACTAATATATAATTATAATATTATATATATATATATATATATTCTTTATATACTATATATATATATATATATATATATATATATATATATATATAGGTAGGCAGGCCATTCCTACGTTGAATCATGCTCGATAAAAGGAGAATATATAACAACTTTAAGGGGGATATGACAATAATCAGTACAAAGTAAGAAGGAGCATGTTTCATGGTATTACATCTAGCCTCCCACACCAAGCGAATCACACAGTAATTCCAGCTTTACCACATTCTCATTCTTACTGGTTTGAGAATTGTGTTCTTTGTGTTCCTTCTTCAGCGGTGGGTCCTTCCATTTTGTCCAGAGTACCATCTCCTATCGATCTACTAAGATAATCTTCTATTATATTTTCCTTCCCGCTGATATGTTGTAAAAGGAAATATAACGCTGTAGGAAAAGTGCCCATCTCATAATCCGTGGGTTTTGGTACTTTTTCTCGTTCATGGCAGCAAAAGGACGGTGGTCTGATTGTAAGATAAATTCTCTACCATATAAATATGCCTTATATTTCTTTAAGCTAGTAATAATGGCCAGTGCTTCTTTTTTCATGATTCTATATATTTGTTGGCATGGCGATAGCTTCTTGCTGCTTTAAGCTATTGGATGCAGCACTCCATCTTCTTCTTGTAAAAGCACAAATCCTAATGATGTATCAGATGCGTCAACTTGGAAGGTAAAAACTTGGTCGAGGCAAGGCATATTTAACACAGGCTTGGAACTCAGTGCCTTCTTCAACTCCTCGAACACTTTCTGGTGCTTCTCCCCCACCTTAACTTTGTAGATTGTCCTTTTTCTTAACTTAATCAGTGGAGCTACATCTTCGTGTAATTTCTCACAAATTTCCGGTAATAGCCCGTCAAACCGAGGAACGATCTCACTTGCTTCTTGCTTACTGGCGGTTCCACCTTCATGATTTTTCAAACATTTTCCTCCTGAAGACCTTTCATTCCTCCTCCTATGTAGTGACCCAAAAATTCCACATTTCCAGCAGCCAGCTCACACTTTGACGGCCTTACCGTGTATCCCTCATGCTGTAATTTCCCTAGTACATTCTTAATCGTAGTCAGATGATCTCGCCAGGTTCTTAAGTGTAAAATGATATCATCGATGTAAAAGTCAACATCGTTAATACAGTCTAAAATTCTGCGCATCGCCCGGAAAAGGGTTGCTCCGACATTCACCATACCGAAAGGCAACTTCAAGATCTTGTATGAGTCCTCGGGTTTGATCCTTAACTGCCAATAGCCTTTTGACATATAAAGCTTGGAAAAGAATCTATCGGCAGCGAATTTAGTGAACAACGATTGGGTCGTGATCATCGGTTCAGGATCAATGATAGTAATTTTATTCGTGGCCCTGTAATCGGAACACACCGGTTTAGTTCCATCTTTCTTCTGCACCACCACCAATGGTGCTGAATAGGGTGAAGAGGACTTTGTAATCACTCCCATTTCTTCTCGATTTCCTTCTTGAATTCTGTTCTGGTATTGTAGGGTAACGTATACGGCCTTATTCTAATCGGATTTTCATCGATCAGATCGACGGCATGAAAATCATTTCTAGCTGTGCCCGGCAAGTCCGTAAACATCTCTTTATGGCAATTTAGAATTTCTATCAGCTCTTCTTTCATCTCTCCGGAAATCTCTTCACTTATGACAACAACATTTATACTTTCTCTCTTTTAAGTTGTTGTTTCTAGTACTGGCACAGGTACCTCCTCTTCGTTCTCTGTCTCCAACAATATGGCGGATGCTGCTGTTGGCTGTACACCCCTTGGTACTGCTTCTTCAATTTCCTCTTCTTCCCTTAACAAAAACTTCTTCAATAAATTTATGTGATAGGTCTTTATCACGTCACCCACTCTGATTTTGTAATTGTCCTGTCCGTAAGGTTCAATCACCTCATACGGACCACCCCACCTCATCAGCATTTTATTATGTGATGTGGGTATTATTACAAGTGCCAAATCTCCAGTTTTCAGCTTTCTTCCTTTGGCTCTCCTGTCATAAAATTTCTTTTGTTTAACTTGAGCTTTGCCCAGATTTTCCCTTGCTAATTTCAAAGTCACTTTCAGCCGTTCGTGTAAAATTTGTATTGGCCCTCTGACCGTTCTCCCGTATAATAGTTCGAAAGGAGAGAATCCTGTTGACTCTTGAGGAGCCTCCCTATAAGCGAACAGCAAGGGTTCAATGAACTTGTGCCATTTCCTCACCTGTTAATGACACATCCTTTTTAGCATTTTCTTTAAGGTTCCGTTAACTTCTCGCAGAGGCCCTGTGTCATGGGATGATAAATACTTGAGTGGAGCTGTTTGATATTCATCATCCTGGCGACATCTTGCATCAAGGTAGAGGTAAACTGTCGACCATTGTCGCATACAATCTCTTTTGGGACACTCAACCTCATAAAAATACCCATAAGACTTTCTGCAACTTTTTGAGAAGAGATGGACTTCATTGGGATAGCCTCCGGATACCTTGTAGCTGTATCCACCAGCGTCAACTCGTATTGATGGCCCTCAGATGATGGAGGTATGATGGGACCGATCAAATCTATCACCACAAGTTCGAATGGTATTTCTATTATGGGCATCAAACACAGGGGAACTTTCGACACCTTGCCCTTTGAACATGTCCTCTGACAAATGTCACAAGAGTAGCAGTACTTCGTAACAAAAATTTTAATATTTAATTTGATTTTGATTCATAAAAAGGAAGGGATGAATAATGCTAATGAAGTTAAATAAAAAGTAATGCTTTAACAAATAAAAGCCTTACCTTTTAAACTTCTGTGTAAGTTTTAATATGACAATGATTAGGTAAACTTGGGTCAGTTTAAGTTTTTATTTTGCTTGCTGAATGTCAGTAAAAATGAAGCATTAGGGCTACTATTTGCAGACCGTTCTTCACGTCAATTTACCACTTAAGCACAAGATGTAATTTTTAAAGTTTCCAACAAACGGATCAAAAAAAAGAGGACAACTTTTTCTCATGACTTCCAGTCGCAGACTCACCATTTTGGATGGTTTATTCTGTCACAAACCTTAAACTTTTTTAATTTTTTGCCTTGATTATGGACTTTGATCAACTAAAACAAGACTACCTTTTTAATCAAAGCATCATTTTTTTACAAAAGTTAGAAAAGTAAAGTTTTAATTTATTCAAATTTGTAAATTTAATGTTAATTTATTTGGCCAAAATAAAGTTTGATTTTGTTTTTGGTACAATTAAGAAAATTTAAATATTCAGGAACATTATGAAAATTTTCCAACATTCCCAGGGATAAAGGAAAATTTTTTTTTTTTTTTTTTGTTTTTTTTAAACTGTTCAGCTGGAGTAACCTTTTTTTCACTCTTCTCAAGCAATTTAACCTACAATACTTAAATAAGATCTGCCTTAATGAGCCTTTTTATTTGCTCATCCTGTTTTTTAGCAGATAACCTTTTTGGTCTACAATCAGTCTTTTCAGGAGAACTATTTAAATTTGTCTGGTAATGTGAAAGGTCTTTGTCAAAAATGTCGTCATTATGAGGAATTTCTAGAGGATATAGATTATAAACATGTCTTTTTGATTGGCTTCTAGAACCAGTTTGCACTGTAACATTACTAATAATACTCTCATCATCAGGATGCAAATTCACTATCCTAGCCATTTTCCAAAAGAACTTTGCAGTTTTAGCTGCCTAATTTATTAGACAAAGATCACCTATTTTAGGTACTTTACTTGAACCTATGAGTTTATGCTTGGTTTTTTTTTTTTTTGTTTTTTTTTTCTTTCAGTTCTTTTCAATTAATAAAATTCTTATTCCATTTTTTTTATTAATTCTACAAGACTGGTTATGTCTTAAAAATTTTTTAACCAGAATTAATTTCTTCATCGGCATCTTTTCGATTATTGTTCCGCCATGTAGTGGATGAATTTCATTGTGGAGGAATAGTTATAAATTATTTTTAATTTAATTCTGGTATAAATATCTAATTTAAAAATTATTAACTTCATGGAGGGATTTCATTAGAACTTACTAAGTAAGAGGCTTGCATTTATAGTATGATAATTTCTTTCTAAGTGGTGATATTAGATTACTTCAAATTTAATTTACTTTCAAAGGAAGTATGAGAGCTTATTTGACGCCCACTATACGCTCAACAACTCCCAAGGTTCTTGGGGAGTACTACCAGTGAACTGCAAGCAATTCATTCAACAAAATACTCCTTTGCTTATAGTTTCAAGCCATGGGTTATGGTATTTCACTAGATTTTTTAATGGTTGGATTGAATTATCAGATATACAGTTTTTTTGGCTGAGATATAGTGTTAGTGATAAATTTGGTAAAGCCTTTTAGAAAGTATCTGTAGTTAAGTCATGACAAACATGGAAGTTAATGTGTGCAATCATGTAAAAAGATAACAGATTAAAATGCTTTTTCATTTGAGTTTGTTTTAACCATAATAGGACCAGCATAACCTACTGCTGTGGTTTCACAGGGATTTTTATATTTTAATTTTTCTTTAATTAAAGGACCTACTGAGGGAATATCATAGGCCTTACAATGATATTTTTTACAAATTGCACAATTTTTGCACAAATTTCCGGCTCTGACTCCTGTTCGTTTCAGCTTATTTTCAAAATTGTTCAGCTCCTACTTTGGGAAACATTTTTACTGCAAAAAAATTTCTTGAATAAAATTTAAACTTCGGTCTCCGGCTCCGGCTCCGGCTCCCGGCTAAATTTCAAAGTTGTTGAAGCTCCTACTTCTGGGAAAACTATTTTCCTTGAAAAAAAATTCTGAATAAAAATTTATACTCCAGGTCCTACTGTGGCTCCGGGTCCGGCACCGGATCCAGCTCCGACTTTGACCTCGACTCCGGCTTCGATTAAATTTAAAAATTGTTCAGCTGCAGCCTCAGGAATATCTTCTGCAAAAAAGAATTAATTTTCCCTTGAAGAAAATAAAAGTTGTGACTATTTTTCTTTGGATCGCGGCCAAATAAATGATGATTACGGATCGTGCTCTAGCTGGAGAAGTTCCGGTTCCACTTCAAAATTGTTCACTTCGATTTCTTTTGCATAGCGAATTCGCACTGCAATTTTTTTTTAAATGTATCCTTTGCCCGGCTCCGGCTCGGCTCCGGCTCCGGATCGCTCCTATTACGGCTCGTACGGCTCCGGCACTGCTCGGTTTCATTCAAATTTTTCTGCTTCGAATTTGGGCAGAATTATTTTCACTTGCATAAAATGTCTTGAAATTTTTTTTAAATATTGGCTCTGACTTCGGCTCTGGCTCCGGCTCCTGCAGCGGCTTAGACTCCATTTATATGATTGGGAAAGGGCCTGAGTGAGCCTGGATTGGAGTTTGCGTAAAGAAAAAATTATGTTTTCTATAAAATGAAAATTAATACAAAAATTTAATCATGGAAAGCTCATTGTAATTTCGAAACTGGAAATTCAATTTTATAGTTCGAAACTTCTCTAACAATTTTTTATTTAAAATAATTTCGAAATTTCCAAAAAAATTACACAGATAGAAAATTCTTTTTTTTTATATGGAATAATAAAAAAAAAAGTTAAATTTTTTGTTTTTACTCCAAAAAGTTAGGGTTCAACAAGGACTGACTCCCCTTAAGGGCACTTGATAGATAATTCCATCATTTATTTGTTGATCAAAGATTTCATCATAATTTTTAAGTAATTTATTATTTTTAAGCTTTGAAATTAAAGTTCTTAACCTACCATAAGAATACTCAATTGGGTTTGTTAAATTACTTTATCATAACCTGACTTCCAAGGAATTTCCACTGATAAATCCTCCTCTTTTATTTTTACAGTCTCTAAAAAATTTGCAATAATCATTTGTTCTTTAGTAGAGTATTTTTGATCATTGTAAACACCCACATTTTCTAGACTACTAAATTGAGTATATTCTCAGACATGTGGCTCTCGGTTAACTTATGTCCTACAACCATTGACGCACAATTAAAACGTATTACTCTTAAATAATTTAGTTTTTAGGTTGTCAGATACACATCCCTGTATCTTATCAAATTTAAGTTTATATTATTGCATTCAATTTGTAATTATTTTTCTAAGTTAGTCTTTAATACTTGATGCACGTATTATTATTTTGAAATTAATTAACAGTATGAGAGCAGTCATCAGCTAAATATCTCTTTTGCCATTGGAAAGTGTTTTTATTCAAAAAGGCCATCAAATTTTAAAACTTAAGGAATTGTATCAAAAATCATTGCTTTATTTTGATTTGGGGAATTTTTCAATATAAAAATTTAGCAAGTTCAAAACTGTTTTTAATTAGTTTGAGAAATAAAACTACTAATAGTAAATAGTTCATTAATTACTTTGTGGATTACCTAATGCTTTCAGAGCACCAGTTTTTATAAAGTTATTTTGAGAGCAACTATCAACCATGCACCTAATTTACAAAATCTCTAAATTATTCATTAATAGCAAACAGTTCCAAATTTTTTTTCACTATTTCATTAATTAACGTGTTAGTTTTTACTTTTATTTTTTGTATTACCTTTTACTACTTGCTCTTTAGTTTTACTTTTTTCATTCTTGTGGGGATTAGAATCTACTTTTTCGGAATTTAAGCTAAAAAAAAAGATGAAATCTCTTTTTACAAAATTTACAAGGATCTAATGTAACTCTACATTTTTCTTGTGTATGGAATTTAGAAGTACACTTTTTACAATGACCTAGTTGTTTATTTCTCTCAAATTTAGCCTTATTACTAGGTTAAGTACTACACCTTGAAATACTATGCCCTTTTTGGTTGCATAACTTACACTCTAGATCAGCTATAGTTGCTACAACTGAACTTTTAGGTTTACGTTCTTCATAGAAAAATTGAGAGTTTTGTTCAGGGGAATCATTAGACTCAGATGTATTTTGTTTTTTAGAATGATCATCTGAATTAATGCACTTAATAGAACTAACTACAGGATTAGCAGTTTTATTACTTTCTTGGTCACCCAGAGTCCTTGTTGCTTCTGTAACTGCCTTTTTAAACTCTTCAAAAGGCTGGTGCAGTTTATGCCAAAGTTCTAATAATCTTTGTAACTCTTTTGATAGGAGTTTAAGTAAATATATAATGGGAATATATTCAATATACTGCGCCTCGTAATAATTTCTTATTTTTAAGTAAAATTTATTTTTTCGTTTATGCCTGAAATTCATGTAAAGATTTATAACACTTTATTTTATATTACTTTAAAGAATTTTAATCAAAGAAAATTTAATTTGCCCAGGTGAAGCATAACATTCCTTGAGTTGTTCCCAAGCCTCATCATATGAGGTCTCGGACTCTTATATGCAATTAATTTGAATTAAATGATTACCCTTTAGGGATTATTTAAGATAGCAAATTTTTGAATATTGCTAAAATTAGGTTTATCATAAGTATTTCTAAAAGAAATTTCAAAATTTTTAAATTGTGATGAATTTCCATCAAAGGGAGTAATTTTCAGTTCTGGAACCTTTACACTTGAATACTGTATTAAAGGGATTTGAACTGAGCTATTATTTTGGACACCTGGACCACTGCTGAATTACTTTATTAATATAAGTAAAGTAGTAAGCATTTTTATCCTCAAGAGCTTTTAATCTTTCATCACTATATTCAGGACAATCAACAAAACTTATACTAATATTATCATTTAAAGTTTCTAATTCATCTCTAAATTTTTTAATGTAAGGATTTCCTTATTCTTATCTTCTAATGATAATTCTTTAATTTTTGGAATTAATTTATTAATAGGTTTAGTGGTAGAGCCCCTTTTAATTCCTTGACGTTTGACGAGGTTGACAACTACCAAAAGTTGACTTGAGGGTTCAGTAGAAAATTTCTGTACTGAATCCCAATCAATGCTGTGACACTCATTTTAAATTATAAGCAATTTTAATCTTAAATTTAAATGCAAAATTTACAGAAAAACACTGTACTTTGTACAAACCTTATCAATACCATTACAAAGGGACTTAGGCCCAGTCTTATAGGCTAGGATCAAGCCTTGGCCTACATAATAGGCTAACCATTTCTTTAGGCCAGACTTAATAGCTAAGGTTTAAAAAAAAATAATATTACAAATTATTAACATAGGCCTACCTATACACAGAAAGCTCTGGTATATAGGCTATGCTTTATTTATTAGCTTAGGCCTACAATTAAGACACCAAGTAGGCATTGCTTAAAAGTAAACACTTAAGTAGATCCTAGGCCTACTTTACGATCAATGATATCACTTTGGCATTAAATTTTGATTTGGTTCAAAAAACTAATAAACTTTTAATTACCTAATAATTTTCACATTAAGTAAATAAATATGTTAATTATTAAACATAACAAAAATTATCAGCCATGTTACAATTGAAATAACTTTTGACAAATTTTACGATTTAGTTTAGACCGAGGGTCAGAGTCTGCCAAGTCTGAAATATAGTCATAGTATAGGGATATGTACACTGTGGTCAAAGTCGAAACTAATCTACATGTAAATTCAGTAAGTGGTAAAAGTTAAACCTTAAATTGAACTATGATAATTATTCTCCAAACAATGAATTTAAATATGAATAAGCAATCATAAATTACACCCTTATTTCGAGAATGTTCGTAATATGCAAAACGTTATTTAAATAGCACTTCAAAACAGAAACCAACAAGTCACCTTGGCCAAACATTATTCCCCCTACGGGCCACCATTTTAAAAAAGTTTTTTATATTTATTTTGATTTTGATTCATAAAAAGGAAGGGATGAATAATGCTAATGAAGTTAAATAAAAAATAATGCTTTAAAAATACAGCTTACTTGTAAACTTCTTGTGTAAGTTTTATGCCAAAATTAAGGTACTTGGTCAGTTTAGTTTTTTTTTGCTTGCTGAATTGTAGTAAACAATGAAGGTTAGGAGCCCTAACTATGCAGACCGTTCTTCAAGTACAATTTAACGCCTAAGCAATGATGTATTATTTTTAAAGTTTTCAAAAACGGGATATAACAAAGAGGAAACTTTTTTACATGATTCAGTCGCAGACTCACGCATTTTTGGATGGTTTATTCTGTCCCTATTAAAACTTTTTTAATTTTTTGTCATGATTATGACTTTGGGGTAAATAAAACAAGACTACCTTTTAATCAAAGCATCAATTTTTTTAAAAAGTTAGAAAAGTAAATGTTTTAATTTATTCAATTTGTAAATTTAATTAGTTAATTTATTTGGCCAAAATAAAGTTTGATTTTGTTTTTGGTACAATTAAGAAAATTTAAATATTCAGGAACATTATGAAAATTTTCAAACACTTCGCTACGTCCTGATAAATGTTGGGCCAATAAAAACTCTGCGTCATTTTCCCTATTGTTTTCTTTACTCCCTTGTGTCCACCAAATAATTCTTCATGAGCTACACTCAGCATTTTTCTCCTATACTCCTTTGGCTTAACTAAAGTATATCGCTCTAACTGATTTTCCACTACTCTTTTAAAAAGTAAGTCTTTCTTCACAAAATATTTCCGCTCATTTTCTGAACTGACCTCCAGACTCTCTGTAGTGTGGGGTCATGAACTTGTTTCTCTTTAAAGTCAAGGCGATTCTGAATGAGTTCATGTGTCAATTCGCCTTGTGCAGGTAAAACTTCTGCTGGAGCTGCTATTTCTGGCTCTCGGGTACTTTCCGTCCCAACGGATTCTGACCCATTGTGATTAGTTCTGTCAATTATATTCTGTCCATCGAGGTTCTCTACATCGTCAGATGACTTGGTTTCCAAGGCCTTACTCAATACTTCTTCAGGAGTATTATAGCTGGATGGAGTCATGGAAACACCTCGATCTCGTGATTGTCGCAACATGGATACTTCTGCATCTTCCAGTTGGCCTTTCCTTTCAATTTGACTTTTCTGTAGGGCGTTGCGCTCTTCGAGCGATTCCACACTCATCTTAGTTACCTGCTGAGGGACACTGCGTCCAATGAGTGACTCAGCACTCACACCTTCTTCCGCCTTCTCGACAATAGGGGACAACGAACTCATAGGAGCTCCACCATCTTGCGCTTTGCAAGTAAAACGGCACTTAGCCTCGTCCCTCTACTATCAGGCTCATACGGAGGTAATACTCCCTCAACATTACCCAGCACTAAGTCAAACACGACGTTCGGCATTACAACAGCCGTCGTCTCTCCAGAGTAGTATGGGGTGTCCAAAACTACTTTCGCCACTGGAACCCGCATGACAGTGTTGTCAAGTAACCTCATCCTTTTATATGCTCCTGTGTAGTATTCTTGATTCACAAATTTCTCTTTAATGGCCACAACATTACAACCGGAATCCCTGAGACATTTCACCTTATAACCTTAGCGTAACCGTCCACTACTGGTAGATCGTGGGAGTCTTCACTGGTCCCTCCTACCATGCACGTGACATCCTGAATCACTTGTGGCTCTTCACCTGAAAACTTCTGGACTTCGTCCTCTTCTGTAACTTTACCGGACGCACCTGTTGACTTGGTTTCTTCCCTATGACGGTTCTGGAACGCTCCGAATCCTTGACTACTGCTATTGTATGGCAAATTGCGACAGTCTCTCGCTATGTGCCCTCGCCGCTGGCACTTGTAGCATGTGACACCATTTCTGGGCTCGCTTGAGCTCCTACGATGAGCATCTTTCCTCTGCTCATAGCTCCGAGCAACCTTCACAGCTCCGTTGCTTCTCTGGTTGATAGCATTGTGGTTGTGGCAACTGGCTTTTCCCTCATGCATTCTATAATGACTATTACTATTATTATTATGATTTCGACTCTTAAAATTATTCTGGTGACTGCTTTTGGGCACTAAACTGGTCTTATAACCTTGCAAGAAATTTTCCTAACTTGCAATAATGTCATTCATGTTCTTTTCATTTTTAACAGTTAAATATGTTGTCAGGTCCTTAGGAACAGTACTTATATGCTTGTCGATTGAGAAGAATGTTAATAACTTTTCAAAAGTTTCTTTTACTTTAGCGGCGGCGACCCATTTTCTCAGCGACTCAATGATCCTGGTCATATAAACTTCAGGATTACCATCCTCAACTGGGGTCATTGCTTTAAACTTTGAGCGGTACCCACTCTCTGTCAAATCGTACCTCACTAATAATGCTTGTTTTAATACCTCATAGTTCGTTGCCTCTTCAACTGGCAATTTGTTGTATACTTTTAAAAAGCTTTCCCGGTTAATACAGAGCGTAAGATATACGAGTATTTTTCTTTCGGTATCCCGTTCGCGACAGCCTACTTTTTTAATAAATTCAAATAATCCCCGATATTATTCACCATTTCGTCGAAGTTTGTGATTTTCAATTTAGGTAGCTTTTCAAACGACGAATTACTAATGCAAGAGAGGTTTTGGTTCACTGTGACAGCCTCATGCTTCCGCTGATTCTCCTCAGCGTCTAGTTTTAACTTTAACATACGTTCTTCAGATTCCCTGGCATCCTTCTCTGCTTGTAACTTTCTTGCTCCAGTTTCCGCCTGAAGTTTTCTCCCTCTCAGAAAATAGATATGCTCTAACAGAGGGCATAAAAATCTCCTCAAGAATCTCAAGATATAAATACGGAAGTAAAATCCCATATCTTATATATTTATGGCTTTAGGCTGAGCAGCTGTGGATAATAAGATATTTTATATTGGTTGAGCAAAGGTATCGGGGAATTAAAATACATATCATATTGTACTCTATGGGAAATTTAGTGTCAATTTTTTTTTTATTATGATAATTTGGTATGGTTAATTATGTATGGAACAAGATATCGGCCAAATGGCCGCTGCGACCTCGGCGGCACATCTCCATCCGATGGTCAAAATTTTCGATGACGCTGAGGCATAATTGAGTTCTATGCCTGTTATTTGTTGCATTGTGCGAATTGTAGTTGACGTGAGCCTCTTAGCTTTCGCTTCCCCTTCTTGCGCATATTTATTGCTTAGGCTGGCTGCATATCTTTCGTGTCATTTATCGATCGTGTCCATCAAATCCGTTTGTATCTTTTGCACTAGTAAAAGCCCGAATAGGTAAAAGCTCCATTGAGCAAGTGATCAATGTTTTTCTTATATAGATATTCATGGTATTTATCACAGTCGGAGGCGGGAACCAATTGACCAATACTCAATATCCTTTTGAATGTATGCATTAGGAAGAGCTAGCTTTGCGAACTTGATGATAGTACTGGGTTAGATAGTACATCTGGGGTGGGTATAACTGGTCTAGCAGAATGATTGTTTATTCGTGTTCAATCGACTTTGGCACCTTCGGCTCGGTAGAATCGTGATGCTCTAGAGATTTAACATACTCGGAGTCTCGATGAATTGGTCTCGCAAGTTTGTTTGAACGATGAGGTGTAACAATGTACGAGTTGTCTCGGCATATTCGGCCTCGACTCTCGCTCGCTATGGTCCTTGTTGAACCACATAACGACGTGCCGAACCCTGTATAGCAGATTCGTAACGGTCACGGTACCTATCTCGCTTCTTCGTTCATGTATATTCTAGTCATCAATTTCGTTACGCACGTGGTAATGTTGCCATAACTAGTTCAACGTTTATACTTGTGGCCCGTTTAATCCCGTGTGTAGCCGTGTTCACTATACGGATAATAAGAACGAATCTCGGCTCACCTCGACTGATCTATAACGACAGCCCTTTCTGCAGTCTGTGTCACTATCATCAAAAACCGGTCGAGGCAACGACATCGCAATAGATAAATGCATAGTAATTATCGCTATTTGTTATATATAATATTTGTTCATGGATGCTTATGGGTATATATTTTAGTAGTGGCATATATATTATATATAATATATATATTTGAGTTTTTCTCTTACCTATAGATATATACTCAATAATATACCACTATTGATAGATTTAACAGTTACTCGCTTCTACAATATATAATGCGGCGGCAATTATTCTTAGCTTATATATGTACGAATCCATGTGAGGTGAAAAATGTGCTATCATTACACTTAGAAGATAGGATTTTCTTTATTATTTATCGAAATTTGATTCAGCATTGTCCGAGCTCGTGTGCTTTAGATTGTTTTGTCGGCCACGTACGCTAATGTTCTTTATCCACACTGTGAACGATTATTTTGTTTTGTTATTATGTAATAAAAGAAAATCTCATTTGACTCATATATATATATATATATATATATATAGTATAAACGGTTTAGTATATTATAATTAAAATATAGTAGTAACTTATTCTATATATTATGGATTTTGGTAATAGTATTCAAATTATGCACCTAATTTGATTTATATAATAAGTATATATATATATATATATATTTTATATATATATTATATATTAATATATATTTATATATATCATATATATATTATATATATATATAATATATATATAGTTATATATATATATACGATATATATAATATATATTATATATATATGATATATATTATATTATATATATATATATATATATATATACGTTTTATAATATATGAATATAAATATAAATAATAATAATATTAATTATAGCCCGTCTTTTATCATATAATGTTATCACTTGTATACTAGATAAGCGTATGGATGGTTAAGTTGTTGGGTATATATATATCGTAGGTATATATTATTATAATATATATATATATATATAACTACACGTATAGTTATGTATATTAGAATATATGGATATTTTGGATCATCCTATTTACATAGCCACACTATCTATATATATACTTTAGACTAGAATACTCAAGCATAAGTACATAGCAATATTCTTATATGAGATATATAATATATATATAGTAAGCTGTAACGTAGCATGGTTCTTCATCATCATCATAAATACTATCCTTAAACAGACTACAAGCGCGCTATAAAAAGTATATTATATAAGGCTTCGATTTCTGTGCTTGTTGCAACTCTCATTAAAATAAGATACTTTCCTTAACGTACTTTCATCGGATAATGAACGAATATTTTGAATAATGTTCTTTACATAATTAATTTTTAAACACTTGGACTAATATATTCGGGACAAAGCTTGTTTGTTCAGTGCTAGTCTCGTCAACTCAAGTTTTATCGATATTAGATGAAACGAATAATAATAAAAAAACTCGATATGTTACGCTCTAGTTTTTATTCTAATTTTCTTGTGAGAAGCAATTTACTAAATCAGCTATTCAGATATAGTTAGGCTCTAATAATATGATATTTTATATTGACTATTTTGTATATTATTGACCGTCATTATATATAATTATTCTATAAGCGTTGAATAATTATATAACACTGCTCGTGAAATTATATCTAAAGCAAACGCTTTTGATATCGTACCTTTCAATTTTATTAAGCAAATATTTGAGCTAATGTATCAAAAGTCTCAGTGTATAAATGCAAACAGTATATGTATACTTTTTAGAGCCAATGTGATAAGACAATAAAAAAAATAAGATCACTCAATTATCAGTACAACATTCAAAGTTCTTAAAATTGTGTAGATATATTAATTTATTCATTAGCTTATGCTATTCACTTATATATATATCTAATTTTAACATTAATATAATACTATATATACTTATTATTATTATTTATTATTATTATATCTATTATTTATTATATTATTATCTCATTATTATTATCATTATTATCTGGCCCTTTTTTACCGCCCACGAATTGGATGTAAGGTGTGTAACACACCGCGGAACAGAAACGTTAGTAAAGAATACATGACGTAAAGTCGAAAGAAGCACACAACTCTTACCATGGTCTTTGATCTTATACGGTGGTGAGAGACCAACGTCCGGCGAGGAAATAACTAGGCTTCAAGGGACTGCGACGTAACCAGCTCACTGTAGGCATCATAGATACAATGTGGGGTTCATCCTGAAACAAACAGCAACACCATACGCCTTTCCATATACTTCATTCAATTACACACTCGAAATTCAACCTATCTATTTTTAGCACTATCTTCTCGCCTCTGCACGAAGGGCTCATAATTTCTTCTTCTTCAGGAATTCTTTAATGAACTTCAATTCCACTTTTTCTTTCTCCCAGTCTCTTTATCACAGTATTCCTATTTATCACAAATATATTTTCCCTCCATATGATATAGAACAAATCATCCATAGTTTTTTGATGACATGAAATTTAAAGATATCCATCTATCAAAATGATTTGTCGTTTATATATAATATATACTTTTCCTTCACACATCCACACAACTCTCTTCTAATACGTTCATTGATCATTTATACAAATTCGTCCCACAACACTGAATTATCAAGAGAACTAAGATATGATCCAATAAGTAGCATACTATTTTTAATTTTAAAGACCATGGAAAAAACCGGATTAGGAGTTATTGCAAATTATAAAATCAACAATCTCTGTAAATACATATTGTTAACTTCTTAGATAATCTTATATTAACATATATTCTACTACAATAGGATTTTACACTATTCGTAGGTCCCAGTGTATCTAAAAACGGTATACTACTCTATTGCTCATATGATTCTGTAGCCTCTAAATTAGTTACACCCTTTTCCTCATTACCTATAGGTAATTTAATAGCCGAGCTAGCTGAATTACTCTACCATTCACGAACTTCTTACTTACACTTTCTCTCCATCAAATCACCGTTCCCTTTTCATCAACATAATGATCAGCTAAATAATTTTAAACTCAACACTGTTCGTTGCCTTCACGATAATAAACCAAATAATACACTATAAGGTCGCTACCTTGAAGAGGACTAGATCTCATCTCACGCTACTCATTTAATCTTTAGCTCTTCAGTCTAAGAGTTTCTTCACTAATCTTTGAATCCTACTCTCTCGCAATTGACACACTCACATGCAAAATCCACTCTCATATCATGTCTATTCACTCTCTATTTAATGTCATAGATAAAAGATAGATTTACATTCTAAGGACATTATTTAATTGTATAGCCTATTAATAAACGTTTAATTCTACTTTTCATGAGTAAATGTATTAATTTAAACCTGTAAAGTGTATACACTTTCATTGACATAAACGAGTCATGTAAAATTGAACATATCATATAAATTTTATATTAGCCTAGATAAAAAGTCGTTCTTAATGTCTGGCGTCTAAGCCCATATGACTTTATTTATACGATTTCATTACAGAAAATCACTTGAGAGTCACTTTTAGTAAAAGTATGCTGAAACTCACTATTGATAAAAGTTTTAATAATAGACAATTCCCGACTGAACACGTCCAAAGCTAGATAGCGTTGATTTTCTTATTTACAAAGGATTAAACGCTTTCTTAGAAACATCACTAAATTGAGGACAAGAAAAGACTTATTCCGCCTTAGACAATGAACTTTTCGATCGATGAATAAGACTTTAATTATGGCAACAAGATTTTATTATTAATAATAGGTGATGATAAATTTGGCTAATCACATATTTTAAAATCTCACTTTCTTTTTATAATATAATATTTGTAGAGGGATAAACTTTACATAAACTTTTATTAAAAATTATTTGTAAAATTTTTTAATTTTTTACTAGCATTAAAGCATATTACGGTTCAACAAGTGCTCTCTTTTTTGCAACTCACTAACATAGCACTTACGCGCAACATCACACACTCACACACCCACACAAATATATATATATATATTATATATATAGTGGTTATACTATATTATATAATAATACTATATATATATTATGATATATATATATATATATATATATTATATATTATATATATATACTAAATTATATTAATAATTATATATAATATATATAATAATATATTATATATATATTATATATATAATATAAATATATTAATCAATTATTATATATATATATTAATATATTATAATTATATTATATTAATAGGGTTGGATTAAAAATAAAGCCGTCTCGTTTTTATTTTTAAATATAAAAACGTATTTTTTAAATAAAAGACATATTACTAATTTTTCATTTTTTTGATTATGTTTTTTTTTTACATTACTTATTTTTATCTATATATATTAAAAGTCTTTTTAGGAGTTATTTAGCATTTAAAAATCCAGTAAATATACATAATATGGTTATCAAAGAGGTATATACAATATTAATATAATAAATATAGTAATAGTATATAACATTAATATAAAGTTTTTATTTAAGTGCTCTAGGGCATATACTTAATATTACATTTCACATGATTGTAATTATTTTAATAATTATATATTATTATTATTTTATTATATAATATATATATATATATATAATTATATATGAGATATATTTAATTATTTATATAATAATATATAATATAATTATATTAATATATATTTATATATATTATATTATTAATAATATATAATATATATAATATATATCATATATATATTTTATATATATTATTCTTCTATACTTTTCCTCCGCAAGACTTAGGTGGTTAAGGTGCCGTGAATTTACTTAAGGAGAATTTCCTCATCAATATTATCTGAATTAAGTGGACAAAAGCTTCAGAAAAAGAAAGAGAAAATGTGATGTGTATATAGTATATATTTATAATATATATATATTATACCTAATATCTTGTGACTATTTACCTGCTATAAAAGGTGGGGCATTACTCGGTTAAAGGGGTTAATCCAGTAATAACTCGTTAATTTTTCGGGGTAACCTTTAACGGCTTCGGTTAATTTCGGAAAAAGTAACCGGACTATTAACGGTTACATTTGTGACATTAACGTTAACGAAGCGAAGCTAAAATTTTCCCCATCATCTGTTACGTTACCTATTTACAAGTTTAATAAAAATTTTTCTTAATCAGCATATTGAATTCTATTTAGATTTCGATTTCGAGTTACGATAATTTTTTTTTTTTTAATTTCTCTCTACTTAACGCTCTCTCAATTAGCTCAAAATTGTCTTATTTCCTACGGGCTTACGGGCGTTATATCAACCAATTTAGTAATGTTTAAAAATGTTTTTCTTATGCGTATTCTTCATTTCCTCCATTTCTTTGGTTCGCGCTTGAAGGGGAAAAAAAAAAGATAGGTAAAACGTGTTGCCCGTTCAATGAGTTATATTACTTATTTCGTTCGTTTTCTGTAATTAAAACTTTTGTGACACGTGAAATTAGTATTACGGAAGTAGCCTATAAGTGTTGACGCTTTATAAAAAATAATACTATATGTATTGTTCATCTGCGTCACTCGCGCGGTATCTCGGCTGTGACTCAGCGCCTCGGCACTGGACATGCCCAATGTACAAAAGTCCCGTTTCAGGCCGCCGCGGGTGTGCGGTCTCACCCCCGCTGCTCAGTCCTTTCTAGTCCGGGGGGCCGGTCCGTAGTTGCGTAAGACTTGTCAGTATGATCTAATAACATGCGCTTGCGTCACTTTTGGTGCGAGTGAGTGGTACGTTGAATCGAGCTTCTGTACTATGCTTTTGTTGCTCAGTGGGGTAGGTTTTGATACAGGCAGCCCCATGGGATGCAGCAGCGCTGCGCCTTGCACGGTGGGTTTTTTAAATGTGCCACCGCGCGTTGGCCGGTGGCTGCAGCCAGCGTTCTGAGTGATGTGCCCAACTGTAAGTTTTGGTTATATTTAAGTTATATTATATTTAGTTGTGGCATCGTTACTACTAAAAAGTATATAATTCCGTTAAACGTTACTCCCGTTTACTTTTGGAATAAAAAAATTAAATTCTCGTTGATGATCGGTTGTTATTATTGCCGTTTCTTTTCCTCTTTTGACTGGGAAAGAAATAAAAGTAACGAAGGTCGGGCTTACCTCCGTTTACTTTCTACGCTTATTTGAACTATACGTATTTAATCAGGTATCTTAGGTAATTTTATAGGTTTGTGTTATATTAAATTTTCAACATTTAAAGTTATGTAATTTACAATTTTATTAAAAATTATTTATAATTATTACATAAAAAATGATAAATTATAACATAATTCACAAAACACGTAGAAGTATATTTGGTTTGTATAGGGTAAAAGGTTACTTTATAACGGATAACACGTTTAATAGTGTAATATTCAGTGGAAGATAAAGAGTTAACTTGAATCTTACACTAAAATAAATTGTTTTTTAAGAGGGCATCACGAAGCTCTCCTGAAAAGTTTAAGATTAAATTTTTTTTTATTCATTTCTTTTTCGTTTTTCCGAGACAGTTTGTGGCTGTTGTGCTTCGTTGGAGGTTGTGGTTGGGTGAAGTATGTTGAAATAATATATTGTTGATGGTGAGACAGTTGTGTTATGCCCTTCAGCGTGCTTTTTCAAGAGATCTACGAGAGAAGTGTCATGGGCTCATATTATTTTTGACTTGATGGTAAAATATTTTGTAATTTGTCAGGGAATTTATTACACTTTTCTAATGTAACTACATTAAAAAAAAATAATTTCTAAGTAATGGAGAAATGCAGAAAATGTGAAGAGAAGTAACAATTATAAGGAAAGTAAGACAAATTTTTTTTAATCAGCAAGGCATGGTAGAAGTAACATCGAGTCCAAAGGTGGCCTAACCCTAACTAACCGTAACTCCTTTAAACGAGTAAAAGTACGTAAGTAACTACCTAGTTAAATCCTAACCTAACCTAACTTAACGCTTGCTGCCTAACCTAACCTAATCTTATTTCACCTTTAGAAATCTATTTATGTATCATAAGAGGGCACCCTGCGATTTTTTTTTTCCGAACTCCCTCCGGGGTTCCGTGTATTGTTAAGTACCTTTGTCCGTTTGTATATTCGTTTTTTATGAGGTTTCATTTTCAATATCTTAAGCATTCTGTTGGTTACCCTAAGTAGTTTAATTAAATAAAATGATACACTTATATTTAGGATAACTAAAACAGCAACATTGCCTTGAAAAATACTCATCCTTCTATTTTTAATATTATTAATACCTCTTTTTTATTAATTTATTTGCTTATTCTAACGTTTTTACTATTTTATCTATAGAATAAATAAACTGATTTTTATGATATTTTTTTAAGATACAAGTGACTGGTACAAAAAAATGTATTACAATTTCTGAATGTTTAAAATAGGTCCCTGATAAACAATTTGATACCTTTGATTTTTGTATAAATTGTATCAAACATGCGGCAAAAGCTGGATGGTTAGAGTAGAAGTTAAGCACACAATAGCACACTTTGTATACATACATGCTACTTTATTACATGTTGTGTATACTAAATTATCATATATTATTTATTATAGTATATATATATATATTAGTTATACTGATAGTATATATATATATATATATATATTTATTATATATATATATTATATATATATTACTATATTAGTATATATAGTAGTAGGTTTCAGTAAACCGATTGGGGTTGGAAGTGAAAGGATAATAAGATACCGTGGGAATTTTTTTTTAGCAATTTTTTTTTTTGGGGGGGGGGGTTATCTAAAATTTGTATGTATGTTTTACTTTTAAAACCGTAGTTTTTGTTTTTATCGAAATTATATTATTATATATATATATATATAATATATAAAGTATATTATATAGTATAATATATATATATATATTAATTATATTATAATATATACTATAATTATATATATAATATTTATCTTACACACCTATATATATATTATATGATTCTCACGTATATTCGACCCGCAAGGCCGAGCACGGATCCCGCACTGCCCGCACCCGCACGCACTGCAGCACCTTTAGCAAGTCTCAGCACAGGTAGGCGTATGCGTCAAGGTAGTTGCTCTCAAACTTACGTACCACTATATGGGGGTAACGTAACCTCGTCGTAGACGAGGTTACGTGGCCATGCACCCCCCGGAGGGGGGTTCTGGCACCTAAAAATAAGAAATGATCGTTCGCGATGTAATTATTATTATTATTATTATTATTATTATTATTATTATTATTATTATTATTATTATTATTATCTATTTATTATTAATTATTATTATTCATTATTTAAGCGCTGCGTGCGAAAAAAAATTGATCCCGCAGGGTATCGGGATTTTGAGTCAAAATCGGATTCATAGGAAAGTCGATTTTGACTGCAACGAGCATGCAGCCAACGGTTGCAACGAGGGAGGTTTACGTGTACCGTGGGCCCTCTGGAAGGGGGGTGTCATCCCTTAAAACTAGGAAATGCTCGTAGAAGGTTGAAATTTGGAGATTGTATAGAGAAGGAATGAGTAAGTAGGTTTCGGATCCGGATTCGGCTCCGGAGCTGGCACCGGTGCTGAGTTAGTAAATATTTGTTATAATAATACAGGTATTGGTGTTTTTATATGCTATTGAACAGACCCGATAGATCTCGAATATTGAAAGGGTTATAAGTTTCGTAAAGGGTGTCCTGAGCAACCGAAGGGGGTCCCACAGTAGACAATCGCAGCGGTACGCAAAACAGAAGTGGGGAACGAAAGGAGCCGGACTCCGGGAATCACAGGAAGGAAGGAATTGGAGAAGGACGTCTGAGGTTAGAGGAGTTGGAGGCTTGGTACCTATGCTCACATGACAGTTGCGTGCGGAGCCGGTCGGTGCTGAATTATAAATATTTGTTTGTCCCCATCTATTGGTATCAAAATATATGTTTTATATAAAGTCTTGTTTGACTACTTACTATGATGGTTATAAGTTCGTATGGGTTGTCTAGGACCCCCCTCAGATGGGGGTGTAACCAGAAGAAATGCACGGGACGCAAACAGAGCGAATGGAAGGAAGGAGAAGGAAGACAGTGAGAAGTTCTGCATAAGAAACGGAGTCTGAGAAGGAATTGGGTCCTGAGTAGGTGCGGTGTTGAGTTAGGAAACATTCGTTTTGCTATTTTATGTTTCACACCTCTATCACCATTTTATTGCTTTGAAGTTTAATTTTTGGTTTTTCAATTAAATTTTTTAATTTTATTTTTAAATTTTTTATTCAATTTTTAATTTATTTTAATCTTATTTTGTTTTAAAAAATAGTTTTTTACAAAAAAAATTTATGCTTTTCATGTTTATACGTAAAAAATTTGCGTTTTTAATACCCTAAAGCTAAGCAGTAAATCAGTAATTTAAACCCCCCGTCCCCTCCCCACCCTCCCCTTACCAGATTTATTTGATCTATGATCTAATGATTTTATTGATCCATTGATCAGTCTAAATTTTACTACATAATTGTTATGTTATCAACCCTATAAGCAGTAAATCAGTAAATCAAGTATAATCAATAAAAACAAACCGCCGATCCCTAACGGATTTCCCACGCTCCAATGACATTGGGAATCCTATTGATTCTATTGATTTCTATGATTCAAGCGTCAATAATTTATGACTTAAAAATTGGTTATGTTTTACACATACTAAAGCCAGTAAATAAATTCAGTAAATCAGGTAAATAAGCATACCCAATCGCCTAAGTCACCCCCGTCCGCACTACTCCAGGGATGTGATCTCGTGATCTACTTGATTTCAAGTCATATTTTTTTTTCTAAAAATTGTTATTTTACACCCCTAAATCAGTAAATCAGTAAGTCAGACCACCCTCCCCTACCTCTCCCTTCCCCTCCACCCTACCTACCGAATAATCTAACATCCGTTGGATCCTGGGTTCTTTGACTAGTTGGTTTTTGGTTTGTTTGGGTTTTTTTTCAAGTCACATCTCGAGTATCATTTGATAAACAGTAACATGAAAAATCAAGGTTCTTTATACGCACACGATCAACAACGAATAATATGCGAACGTAACAAAGTTTTTTCCACATATTAATAACAGCTGAACATATAGAATCCCTGACTAACGAGTAAATTACAGACAAGAAATCCAACACAGAGGGTCCTTAAGTTCCACGAATACAACCAGCTATCATTAGCCAATTCAAACACTTAAACAACAGTAAAGTACTAACCATAGCACAACATACAAAACGTGACCTATTCACGCTTTGTCAGTATATCCCTAACATATCAATGTTATTTAACATTAAAATATGGTAAATGATTTAATACAATAAATTTTTTATTCATTTATTCTGTCTAATTATCATACTGATAACGAATATATGCTTAAGGTAACAAAGTTTTCACATTCAATAAAGAGCCTAACATAAATAAAATGAATAAGAAAATTAATGTACAATCGAGCAAACCTTACAACACTTACGTACGAAACTGTTAACATAACATAGTTTCACACTTTTACATCAGTAAAGTAACTACATGCATACAATACGCGTAACCTATGCCACTACTTTTCAAGCACATCTCTAAATATAACGTTAATTTTACACTTGACATACGTATATTAACAATTTAGCATAAACCTTACCTAACTAATCATATAAAACATCCCGCGTTTTTAACCACCATCTAAAGCAGTAATCGTTAATCCCTCAGTAAATCAAACCGCACCCCACCCCTTACCCTCCTACCATTCCATGACTATTGATCTATTTGATCTATTGTTTTAAGTCACATTCGAGTATCATTTGGATATATAGAACATAAAAAAAAGTTCTTTATAAAACTGATCAACTGACATATATGCTAACGTACAAAGTTTTTCACATTTAATAACGCTAACATAAAACTCCCCTTGAACTAAAGAAATATAATGTACAAATCGCAAACTAACACACTTAGCGCACCGATAAACTGTTAACCTTTAAAACAAATTCCATACTGTAAGACAGTAAATAAGTTAACGTAACATAAGCATACAAAAACGTAACATTCACACTTTGACATGCATATCTCTAACGCAGTGTTTAATTACTTTTAATAATCTCTTAAAAATTAATTAAAATTTATCGAAACTTTGAATCTCTTAAGATGCTTATCAAATACTTTAATAACCAACACAGCATGCTTTTTTAATAACATAAGTAAATTTCAAGTTTCAAAATTTATCAAGGCTTGCAACCTCTCAAAGTTAAAATGGCGCCAAAAAAAGATAATATGAAATTACACGAAGAGTAATAATTGAAAAACTTTGTGATGATGTTCGGTGTAAGTTACACTAAGAAACGAAAGTTACTGAGTAGGGGTCGGGAGTTGGAGTTGTGCAGCTGCAAGGGTTTTGGGTAGTGACTTTAGAGGGTTACTAAGTCAGAAACAGCAATAATAAATTTGGTAAAGAAGCTGAGACGGAGCCAGAGCCCAAAAATTGTTAACCATAAAATATTTCCCACATTTGCAATAATGTAAAGTGTCTAGTAACAGTCGTTCTATTCTTTCTCTTTACAATTAATGAGTATTTAATATTTTCATAACGGTAAATGGATCAGAAATACATCTGTAGAAGTTGGAGCATGAGAAGAAGAATTTTAAAATGATGGAGACGGATTGGTAGTTGAAACCGGAGTCAAACCCGAAGTCAAAACCGGAAACGGAATCGGAATCGAAACCTGGCAATTTTAAAATGATGGAACTAGCAAAAAAAATAATAATAATAAATAGTAATAATAATAACCAAATTTGACGGCTTAGCAGCCATTATTTAATCTAAAAATTATAGAACCTTTTTAAGCATCAAGTAGAGTTCCTTTCACCTAAATAGAGTTCATCCTTAAATAACTGTTATTTAATACACTAATTTACATTAATTTACAAAGCCACTTGATGAGGTCAGGTCCGATAAACAAAACTGTCAAAAAACACTTCAACCCCGGCCTAGGGTTAGACAAAGAGGATATTAGTAGGGGATAAGTAGGGGATATTCAGTAAATTATCCTGAAAGTAAAAATAATTCTTTGGCTTTTCCTGAAGTTACGGACCCATTCATAATACTGCTAATGACAGATCAAACGGGGTAAGGCCAGTAACTCTCGAAGAAAAAAGTGTACCTGGAAAAAATTTCTAGATAATGAGTATACCGATAGCATCTTTTTTTTCGCACTCAGTCCCATTCTTTTTTCTTTTTTATAAAAAAAAAAATTAAATATGCAAATATATTAATGCTTTAGTTATAAGATAATATTATTAACTGCCTAAGAGTAACAGTATTACTATTCAGGTATTTTCAGTTAGCCCCGTATTGTTATATCGGGACAAACGTTTAAGAAGTTAAGTAATAAGGATATAATAGTTACTAAGGGAATTAATGTTTCTGGATTGTCTATTCTGATGAGAAAAATCATATTAAGTCGATCGAATTGAATGATTGATAAAAGAATTATATATTTATTAAGAAGAGTAGTAGTAGTAGTAACAAGTCATATGTAGGAGTCAACTTTGCGACTGTCACCAATAAAGCTATTTAAATCTGAAAAATTCTATTTCTTTCACTTACCATCGGTTTTGGGATGTGAAAAATTCAGAGTTAAAAGTTATAATATCAATACAAACAGTATAAATCTAAATTATTGAACTTTATGTGGGAGTCTATAAGTCTTTCAATCAATTTTTCCATTTTATCATTATTACTACTTGTTTGACTTAAATTTTAATTATGTTTGTTTTATTTATTTTAATTTTTTTTTTTTGCAAATTTAAAATCATTTGATTGTAACATTGAAATAAATTAATGAATTTACTAAGTTTTCTGTTAATAAAAAGTATAAATAGTTTTACATTATAAAATAAACGATATTAATTAGTTTTAATTAGCAGGAGAGGTCAATGGTTAGATTATTTGTATCTTTGTTTAAGCTTTTTTATTTTGTATTTATTCAAAACGCCATTCCCAATAGGTTAGTACGTATTTTTAAGCTTTAATTAAGAGAAATTTATAGATTCACCTTCCCTAATGCAACAGGATATTATAATTTAATTTGTATATGGATGTATTATTTAATAATATATAGAGGTGGAGAGAGATAATATAATGTCATATAATATAATAATAATAATGATATAATAAAAGTTTAATTAGCGAGGAATAATCTATAATCATACATCAATTAATGAATAATAAGAATATAATAATTAATATTTACATAGTATATTACACTAGGTGATATTATAGTATGAGATAGATAAACTCAATAATAATAATAATAATAATCAATTAAACTAATATGAAACTGAATATAGAATTATAAGATAATAGAGAATAAATAGGCGAGTAAAATATGGATTAACGTCCTAATAATTTATACTCAATCGAGTCATAAATGAATCGAGAATCGAACATCATAAAAAAAATCGAAGTCACTGAGAGTATTGAACTCATTAATAATAAAATAAATTATATACACTCAATAATAGATAATATATATAGTTATTGAACTAAATTTCTATAGAGGGAATGTGGTATCAGGAACTTTTAAATAATAATTATGAGTAATCTAATAAATAAATAAATAGGGAGAAATATATGCAAATTGAGCGTGTCTACGTAGATGAGAGATATATACACATACCTTTAGCAAATATAAATTTAAGAAAATAAAATATTTATTCAGAATAATAAGTACTAACTATAAAAATGTCGCAATTCCATGAAACAATAAATAAATAACGAGCTCACATGGTTAACAGTTAAGCTAAAGTCAATATTTTTTTATGTATTGCAATTAAATTGATTTACTAAAAACTTGCATAAACACTATCAACTTTACAAATCAAGAGAAATCGGCTATAGATAAAAAGATATGCAATTTGCTTGTAGATATTATGAAGAAATAAACATTATGAGACCAGATATAAAGAATTTTTAATTTGGAGAGCCAACTATTAGGCTAGATAAAGAGTGTGAAAAGACTATGGCATCATGATAAAGAGGAGAGCAAGCATGATCATAAGAGAGAAGGAGAACACTACATTTTGATTTAGAAGTATATTAATCTATCATATGTAATCTGGAGTATGTGTTTTAAATAATATGAATTTGAACTAAAGAATATATGTAAATATTGTCACGGATAAGGAGCATTGTTACACGGGTGGGTGAGTTGTTATTTTATTTCCTACAAACAAGCCACTCTCGAAAACTTTACAATATCTAAATAATATAATTTAAGATAATTGTCTTTTGGTATATTATAACTAAAAATTGCTAACTATTAAAAAAATGTGAGTATTTATTATACTAAGGTCATTATAGCTTTAATTTCATTGTAACCTATAGTAAAACACATATATGTAAGTATTCATTATATTGATTTATATTAGATAGATACACATTCACTCCTACTGATAACGTAGAAAGTTTCTAATTTCCGCAAAGAGTTAGTCCTAATCATTTATTACAGGGTTATACTAATGATTTTTGGTGGTAAAAGTGTACTTTATATTATTATCTTATTATAAATATATATATTAAATTATATACATAAATTAGTCATATTAATTACCAAAATTCTTACTAATATATAACAATATTATCTGACACGAAGACCCAATACGTATCTGATTATTAGTAGTAATATAAGCTAATAACATCAATTTATACTATAGTACATAGTACACATATATATATACTATAATATATATAGTATATATTATTAGTTTATAAATATAATATAAATATATAAATATATAAATATATAATATATATATAGTATAAATTATATATATATATCTATATATATATATTATATATATATATATATATATATATATAATAATTATATATATTAATATAAAGGTATATATATATATAGATTTAATTATTTCAATATAAAATAGCTCGTATTAAAATGATTTTTCATCATAATATGTACAAATGTTGGTGTTTTAAATAGTATATATATATAATATATATATATATATAATATATATAAATATATATATATATATATATATTTATATATTACGCCTTTTATAAAAAATTATCTACTGCAAATATAATATTACCCTATTCAATGAGATTATACTACTATTACTTTTAGAGTAGGTCACGAAAAGATTAATTACTTTGATAATTTATATTGAACAGACATATTAATCTATGAGAATTGGTGTAACTTCGTCTGTCCAATTGAGTATTTGTTAGATACCATGCGAGACATATTAACTATACTTCTCTTTGAAGACACAGTTTATGGGTCCATTAGAGTCGAGTGAACGATAATGACTCACAATCCTACAGGCCGGATCCTTCTCTTTATACACTATGATTACATCGGAGGGGACACACCCTTATAGTTTACATAGACAATTTTTAAAAGAGGTCTCACCATCATAATTGACAGCAAAGTGGCTGTCATTAAAACTAAGAATAAAAACACCACAGATATTATGGAAATTATGGAAACTAACAATATTTATTAATATATAATATGTATGGATTGCGGTTGAGAAAGCGAATAACTACAGCTCTATCCACTCTTGTACATACTTCTCTATTAAGTAGTACGTATATAAAAATAATACAAATTTAAACATATATATATTTAGTAATTATAATATTCTAATAATTATAATATAAAATAATACTATCGACTGTGTTCGTAGTATAATACTTAACTGTAATAGGCAGATATTTAATTCATAAATATATTATCATATAGTCTGTAGTTCAGATATGGTTTAAGGTTATTAAATATATGTATATCTAATATATATATATATGTACGTATATATAACTATATTATTTTTATTAGAATAAAGTAAACACTTAAATAAACATGAGTATCTTATGTAATACAAATCTTAGTTACCAAAATATATTACATAAAATACTTATATATACGTATCCCAATAAGGATGAATAAAATCTTTTTAGTAACATAATGATAAATAATATTGATATGTTGTCTGTACCCGTGAGGTGTGATGTAAATATAAAAATTATACTTATATTGAAATAGAGTATAGCTTGTTGATATTAATATATATATATATACCTATCATATCATATCTACTTAATAGTTACGTATCCTTATTGTTCAACACATGGTGAGTATTATCTTCTGCTAATATGATGAATAATTCTCTATATGCATACTCACCTCATTACGTAGAATAATCAATTATTGTGGAGTGTCAAGAAATGATATAATAATATTAAGCTCAAATTATCATATAGTGAGAATCTGTGAAAACCATCATGTATGTAAATATACTGTACTAAAATAATACCACCCTTATTCTAAAAATAATATAATATTATAATATATAATATAATAATATATATTATATATAATATAATGAATTTATATTATATTTAATAACAATATTATTTATTTAATAATACTTAATTATATATTATATATTATATAATATTAGAGATTTATTATTCTATTATAAATAATATAATATTTTATAAATTCATATATAAAACAAAATAATAATATACTCATTACTATGTATATCGGGTTTATGTCAAGTAACGTGAATAACGTATACTTACACCTTGATAAGAATTCCACACTACCTCAAACTGTCTCACAATTGCAGGGGCCCTTTTTCAATAGAGAGAGAGTACAAATAATATAAGAATACTATACATTATCAAATAAGATCATATATACATGATACTGTGTGAAAAATGTACTCTCATGATATGTTCTTCAGTCTACCAAACCCTGCTTTGAAAGAGAGAGAAAAGAGTTGATATATTAAATATGAAGAGGAGAGCAAGAATTGATGGCTAGAGTATTCGCAACAGGAGCGTATTTAAAGGTAAGAAATTATAGATTATATTATTATAAATAATTGGGTAGCACTTTATACAACGAGAGCTAAGAGCCTTTGAGTTATATCCCACAAAATTTTTTATTATTACAAGAATTTTCATCATGAAAACGTTATTATTCAAGCATCCCTTGTTCTGCGAGGGGTCGCAATGGAGAAGGAATGCAAGAAGTTAACTTCCACTAGTACCTGCAGCTGTAGTATCTACAGAAAAAGATGATGCACCTAAATGTCACGAGTTCGTCAAGAGAAAGAGTGGAGTGAAACTAATAGGAGGAGTATGTGTAAAATTAGGTTAAAATCAGTATTTTTATTAAGTTTTACTTTATTTTATACCCATCTTCAACATTTATTATTATCCAATTAAGAAATGGGTAAAGAACTGGACCCTCCCCATATGTAAGAAAAGTATACTACTCAAAGGGCTGATAAGATCCTAATACAACCAGAGTTACTGAGAAGACAAAAATTAATGCAATCGGTACAGAATCCCCCAGCTTCTTTGAGGTCACCTTAGCAACCTTTGTGATATGAGGTTTCCAAGTACAATTTGTTGTATAACGCTAAGTAAACTGAAAGTTAATGATGCCAATCCAGAATCAAGATTGATAAACAATGATGATAATCGGGAGTAAAAATGGTATACAATTGAAGAAAAAGAAGCCAAGAGGTTGTGTTGCATACTTTTGATAGGTAAGTAGCTCAGAAACATTTTGCTACTACTCTAAATCCTAGGAATCAGGTTTAGGAGGAATAGGATAGATCAATAAGGGTATAAGTGCTGATGTTAGTAAGAGAATTATGGAAAGTGATTAGCAATATAATATGGCTAGTGATCTGATATACTAATTGGGGGAGGTATATGGATAATAAAAATGGCAACATTCAACTGAAATAAGAAACAAATAAAGTGTATGATTATTATATATAATGATTATATATTACTATATATTATATAATATATATAGTATATATATATTATTTATATTATATATATTTATATATATATATATATAATAATATTATTTAATTGAAACTTCCTTGCAAAAGAGCAAGAATTAGTCTTTTCGCTTATAGACAAATTTTATACATGTTATTGATGGATCTGATATTCATTAAGTGAGAATATCCAAATTCATTAAATATCAAATACAATTAAGTCTTTCAGTCATAATTCTTAACAGAAAATAACGTCAATACTAAATATAGGATATGATAACTGACAAGAATGAGAAGAAAGTTTATCCAACACCATATAAAACACAAGAACAAAGGATTAAATAGGAAAATATTCATTAGGGAACAACTGACTGATGTATAAAAATAACTCAGAAACATTCAATGGCTAGTTATTTCCTACAAGAAAATGGATGATAAAATAATTTATGATTTAAAGGAATACAACTATATACAATCTGTAAACAAAATTTTTTTTGTAAAGTTTAAACTAGAATAATAAACTAAGATTGTCTAAAAGAAATCAAATGTTTGAAACAAGCGAAATAATAAACTAGGCTACCATCAACTAGGCTATAAAAAAAAAAGAAAATAAAATCTCTAGAAAGGATGTTCAAATTGGGAAAACAAAAAAAAACTCAACTGATTAAAACAAAAAAAAATAATTTCTTTTTAAAAAGAAATATAAAAATGATATTGTTGCCCTTTAAACTTTTAAAATACAAAGTAAAAAAAAAAAATAAAAAAACCACTGAAGAGAAAAAATCAAGAGTAGGAGATAATTAATGTAGTTGAAAAGAAAATCCAGACACAAATGTTAAGTCAAGTGAAAAAAATGTATGAAAAAGATAGAAAAACTATGTGTAACAGTTACAGTACATTAATATTTAAGAAAGTTACTTGTCAAAAGATGAGTGAGCATTACCTGGACCATAAACTATTAAGGTATAATTTGAAAAGAAATAAAATGTCTTCAGGTTCTTTGTCTCAAGTCATTTTTTTTTTAATGGGTAAGTAGATAAAAATTTTGAAAATTGAATCTAAATGTATCATATCAATGCCTACACCAACTGTCAAAACTGCATGCAAAAACTATGTCACTTCAACTTGCAAAGTTCATGGCTAAAATACTTAAAGCTCTAGGTCATAGACTCCAAAATTTTACTTTAAAGAAGGCAAAAAATGAAGGGCATTTTTCCTTCGTTAGGTTAGTGAGAAGCTAATATAGGAAAGGGTGGACTGATGTGTCAATAGTTTTAAATTTGAGAAATTGTCTTAAAATTTGAAAACCATTTAAATTATACTGACAAACTTTCATTAGGGTTAGATGATTTTTGAAGTGTGGCCTGGCCATAAGTCTAAAATGTTTTTCATGCAGCTCAAAACAATATGAGCAAGTCGTGTGAAATCCTATTAAAAAAAAAAAAAAAAATTTAACACCCCTTATATTTATATTAAGCATTTGGTAAGGAATATTTTAATCAATTTTTTTTTTTCAAAGTTCACACCTCACTCACACAGCCCTATTCTAGGAGGGGAACTTCTCTAGGTAATTTCTACCTAGGATCCGGACTAGGGATAAACCAACTTGCCTGCGACTTGTCGCTCTACTGATTGGTAGAGCCAAGTAGCAGCAACTACTGTTTGTTTATTTTTATAGTAAAACACATAGTAGTTTCAATTCAAAGAATACAGATGAACTTTAAACTAATAAAATTAAATGCGTTATTTAGCCTAGAAAGGGGGTATTAAGTTATAAACATTAAAGGGATAAGAGGCAGTAAGTTATTTACTGTATAGTTTAATGACTAGAAATACTACAAAAAGAAAAAATGCATAGACATATTATGAAGAAAAAAAAATAATTTTTTGCATTAATAATTATTACAAACCTTTCCTCAATAGGCTTGCCAAAGTGTCTGCTGAGACAAATTTAATCATTGAACAGAAATTTAGACTAATACTTATAATGTGTTGCCATATTTGAAAAAGAGTTCTAGAAGAAGTTCTACAGAAGTAGAATAAACTATTTAGGAACTTGCTGCATATATTTATTCATTTCCAAAATTATATGAAACAATTTTTAACTTCAAACAGTATAAAGCTATGAAAGAGTGGGAGTAAACAAGAAATTGTTAACTGGAGATGCTTAGCTTTAAATATACTTCTAGGAAATACCTAATTTTGGTGATGCATATCGAATAAACTGGGAATACTTTTTTATTTACAATATATGTACAAGTAGATTATAATTACATTGGAGATTCTGTATGAAAATAATCAAGTAACTAGTTAACTTAAACAGCATATTTCAGGCAATTTATTGATTTTGATTCAATATATAAGTATACTTAAAATTAAACACTACTTAGAAATATACGAAAAACATACAATAAAGAGCCACACAGAATTATCAAGACTCTCCCAACCAATACCAAATAGTCCTCATTTAAATTTACAATTATTTTTCAATTGTAATTAAGTAACCTGAATATCAATTCACACACAATCATAATGTTATAATGAACAACAATATGTACCAAATTGAAGTCAACTTGGCTAAATATACAAAAATTTACAATACCCAAAATACCCATGAACTAATTATGTTCTATGAAGACGAAATGAGCCCAGTCAGATTCAAAATCTAATGTCAATTATGCCTAAAGAATATATCTATAAAGTAAAGTAAATCATACAATATATTGCTCCTTCAAAATTTGATCCAATTTTTAAAGACGAAGTAAGCTATTTTGAATCACATCCTGAGGTAATCATTCCAAATATTACCAGCCTATTACTGAAAACTCTGCTAATTGAAATGCATGTCTTGTTTTTTTATCATCCTGTCATCAGATTACTAAATCTAATCCTTTTGATCATGTTCAGTTATTTTCAGTTCACTACAATTTCAGAAAAGTGGAAGAAGAGTCTCTTGCAATTCAACCTGTTAAAAATGCATTTATCTACTGTTCTTATTTTTCTCATATAGTGCTGTGAAGGTTGGCAATCAGACCCACTTGATGGATACAAATGTCACTTATTACATTTAAGAGGATGTGACGGTTGCAGTTTCCAACCCACTTATGGTTACAAATGTATTATACTTTCTAATCTTTCAATTCTGATCTTGTAGATTTACTCAAATTTCTAGTTACTTACTACTAGAAAGTAGGAAAGAAGGCTCTTGGCAATTCCCTACTATCTGCATACATTTTATTTCTAAATGTTTCTAATGATTTGAGCTTTTCTCGCAGATATGAGGTTGACATCTCAACAATTCATTATAGATGATACCTACTACATTTTAATCATTATAAGTGTATTATTAGCATAACTTAATAACATCCATAAGAATGTGTGTCAAAGACTTACAATTTTTCTTTAATTAAATAAATCTGAATTATACTCTGGATCATCAGAATAAGAGGAAAATATTAGTAACTCAGTTTAAAAAAAAAAAAAATCAAGTATTTTTACATCACCATATAATAAATAATAATAATAATAATAATAATAATAATAATATAATATAATAATATATAATATAAATAATCATAATACTAATAAATATAATAATAATAATAATATATAATAATAATAAATTATATAATATAATAATAATAATAAATATTATAAATTAATATATAATAATATCTATATATATATATATCATATATAGTTATATATATATATATTATTATATATATATAATAGATATATATATATTATATATAATTATATAATATATATATAAATATA
>JABUQX010045931.1:60000-61301 GCA_015478945.1 Trachelipus rathkii
TAGGTTCTAACTCTAATATTTAAAGGTGGAAAAAATATTTCTTTTCTTGTATTTCAAATATTTCTTGAAGGCAACTTGAAAAAAAATAAAATAAAGAAAAATATAAAATTGAATTAGGCTATTTAAAAAAATATTATAAGCATGTCTGCTGCAGTAGTAAATAATGTTGGTGAAAGCAAATCAGATGAGAAACATCAGGGAGATGACGATTTGAAAAATGAGATTGATGATTTGAACGTCAATAGTACAGCTCCTTTCTTCTTTCTTCCTTCTTCTTTATCAAGAATATTTTTTTACTCTTACAAAAACAAACTGCAAAAATCATAAATCAGCTTTCATATTTTTAATGCTTTTGAAGTACATTTGTTTTAAAGGGTGGAGTCTGATGATAGAGTTTCAATCAAGTAGGTGTATGATGGGAGGGTTTAAAATCCAGTTTATTTATAATTTTATATTTTCATTTAATTAATTAAATATAATATTCAATATTAAATTTCTTTATTCTTTGTATAATCTATACTGAAATAGATATATTTTTTAACTATATTTCGTAAATTTTTTTATTTTTTTTTTATTTTTGTTTGAATCTATTTTCGTGAAACATTGCATGCTAGAGATGTGCTTCAGTGTCTAAAATATGCCTTCTTAATACATCAGATTTGTGGCCTAAATTAATGATCAAGGGTAGAGAGAGTGAGAGAGAGAAGAGGAGAGAGAGAGAGAGAGAGAGAGAGAAGAGAGAAGAGGAGAGAGAGAGGATAATATAAACTCAAAATAAAATTTGTTGTACTAGTACTTATTTGCATATCTAGAACCTGAAAGGTAATTTATGCATTAATATCTGAAAAAGGAAATGTAATTCTTTGGCTCTCAAAAAGACCAACAAAAAAAACAGCTTCTCAATCGGTAAAGCGATTGGTTCGAGTAATGCTACTCGGTGTTGGTTCTTTCGTTCACATTCAAGCAACTATCTATAAATTATCAGAACAGGTTTTTTAAGAAATTTAACGATAAAATATATATAAATAAAGTTTATGACAAATTTAAATAAAGAATAGGAATATGATAAGTTAAAATTAAATTATAATTAATTAGATAATGAATCCATTTAATGTCCTTGAATTAGTTTTAATTACTTCTTTTGAGTATTTGTAAAAATAGTAATTAAGGTTTCTTATAGTTTTTTCTTTTTCTTTTTTTAATTCTATCAAATTTTATATTTATTTTTTCTAAATGTATTTTAATATTTTAATATTTATTTACACCGAAATCAAATAATTTCTTTTTTTAATTGAATTTAT
>JABUQX010045932.1:0-28010 GCA_015478945.1 Trachelipus rathkii
AATTACGGGCTAATAAAATCATAATTACTTTTTTTCCTGTTGGACCCCTCTCAAAGTATGGGTAACTTTGAACAAAACAAAAAAATACTTTTGATGGCCTCCTCCTCTTTCCTTAGCTGCTGTAGGGTACTTTCCCGGATTGGCCATTTGCAACAACTGATTATTATCCTCTCTCCAACAAAGTTTCGGTTTTAATTGCAAGAGTGCTGGGCGAGTTATCATGGGAGGGGCAGAAACTTAGAAATTTAAATCGGAATTTGGTAAGCGTGGCTTCCCTCAACCGAGCAATTGCTTGCAGGAGGTGATCCTCGGACGCCTCCACATTCGCCACATCAATATCACTGGGTGGCACTACAGTGTCTCGACATACCCCGCAATATACTATCCATATCTTCATTGATTGTTCTCAATCACTGGACTCCATCGCCGGGGTCGTCTGTTTGCCCTACACTATTGCCTAGCACACCTAAAAGGGCGGTATCCCATACCTTGTCTGAATTATCCGACTTTAACAGGAACTCAATATTTAACCTTCCTTCAGAAAATATTAATAGAAATTATGTTAGTACTATCCATATAGTTTTGAAGATCCAAACCTATCCATGGCCGCTCCATAGGTGGCTTAGTGAGTTCTGGTATCCCTACTCAGGTCAGCAATAACCTTTGCAAACCTTAAACATAAATACAGTTTCTTGCTGTTTCCTGATTTCTGTTAACTGTTTCTGTTTGAAACTTGATCTACACATCCCTCTAGTCATTTTTAAATGCGCCTTGTTCTTAACAATGAGGCCCTAGTCCTCTAGCACACTCTTTTCAACCAAAAATATCCAAGCATATTATTTTCGCCCATAACATTGCGATAAACTAATTCCCTTATAGTTTCTACAGTCTCTTATCCCTTAACCTTTATATAACGGGTACTATCACTTCTCTCCTCCAGTCCTGAATTACACCCTCCACACACACTGTTGGTTACATCAAATTCCATGTCCAATCTATCACATTCTGCTGTGCGCTTCTTGATTATTTACCCAATAGCTCCATATGTGCCTGTGATTACCATTCTTCAACTTCTCAAATTACCTATTACTTACTCGCGCAAAGATATCTATGCTACAACCATTAAACCTAAGTACACATTCACCATGGACTTTTCATCAATGCCAGTGTTATGCCAGATTTTCGAGGTGTTCCCTCCACACTCTCCTCACGCCCATCTCATCAGTTACGAAAGCACCATCCCTCTCATTATTCTATGAAGATTCCCCTTATTCCTCCTTCTAACCTTTTGCGCTTCCTTTCAGTGCAAGCTGATTTCTGCTGTAATCTTTATTTTCATTATCTTACATAGAACTTTTCATTTTACTTTTTTTTTTCCTACCCATGCAACATTTAGCTTTTCTCTTTCCTCCAGCTCCATTTTCCTACGTATACATTCGTCATTATCTTTAGAACATTCGAGCCAACACCTTTTTTTTTTTTTTTTTTTTTTTTTTCTTTACTTACTTACTTACTGCTTGCACTACCTCTTCTTCAATTTCCACCATTCAGATTAACAATCTTAGTTCCTCCCATTAGAACACCCAAACTGCTCTGGACTACTTTACAAAAGACCTCCCTTCATTTGCGTCCAATTTGCACATTTTTCATTCTGTTCACATTAGGCATAATTTTTCGTTTTGTCATTTCAGATACTTTTTCCTTAATAACCTGTTCATTTAACCTCTCAAAACAAATCACTAAATAAATAACTAAATGACGCCACATTTTTTTCCTCTCCATTCATACCCCCACTAACTTAATTTGACATAAAAGAACATAATGATCTGAGATTCCCATCTCCAACCCCCTCACTGATTTAATATCCCTCCATTTTATATTATTATATTTTTTATATACATATATTGTTATTATTATTATTATATTTTATTTATTATCTATTTTATTATTATTATTGGGTTGTATGTAATTTCAAACTACGTTCATTTTAGTTTGGTTATTATTGGGTACAGTCTTAACAGTTTTCGGTCAATATTGATTGTGTTTTTTAAAAAGAAAAAAACTTTATTTAAAGTAAGCCAACAACTTTGAAAAGTATCTTGGTGCTGTAGCCTTTCCATCAATCTTATTTAAATATGGCTCTGGACGAATGTTGGGATTAATTAATTTGACTGGTGTTTTAATTGTAGGCAAAATAAAAAATAAATGGACGATGACTGCGAAACTTATCCATTCATCGTTCCATTTAATTTTGCCTCTTCTGTTTGCAATGAGAGTGTATGTTGTTGTTGTTAGTTGTTTGGGCTCATTTGTGTTCCTTGTCTCTCCTGCCGGGGGGCGATGCAGACACTTTGCCCTTCTTCATTGGGCTCTCTAGCTGCCTCTGGGGCTTCTTCATTCTTCTCATCAAACTCTATTTCTGACCGCACGCCCGCACGCATTTCAGCCTCCAGTCAGGAACGCAAGATGCCAAAATTTGGTAAAGTACTACTACTTTCTACTGCTATTATCCTTTATTAGTAATGTAATTTGATTTTATTTTGTCATGTTATTTTTCTTCAGTGTTAGATTTTTCTTTTTAATTTCGATAAAAATTTTACTATTTTTTCCCTCACCTTTGTAGTGATTTTTTTTTATGGTATGGGCCTACCAAATCCGTTTCAGCGTTTTAATATTTTTCCCCTAATATTGCCTTGAACAATTTTTTTAACAAAGTTGTATAGTGGATATGTTTATTATATATTGTGTGATATTGTTTTTCTTTATTTTTCTCTTTGGTAGTACACATTTTGGCATGGTTTGCGATGATTATTTTGAGGCTTCAAGCTGCATTTTGTTTAATAATTTTCCTTTCCTAATCCTTTGCAAATTTTCTTCACAGATATAGTTCTTGTGTTCCAAAAATGGATTTTTTTTTTTTTTTTATTTTTTTTTAACTGAAATCCATTTTTTTTTTTTTATAATGAATCTTTTATACCAATAATTATTATTATTATTATATTATTATTTTTATTATTATTATTATTATTATTATCATTATTATTATTATTATTATTATTATTATTATTATTATTATTATTGTAGAATTTATTTTTTTTTATCAATGTCCAAATTACCTTATTTGTGTATTTTTTGTGTAAATTATGCAGTTTATTTATATACTTGATTACTTATCTTGTGCCCATTTTTAGATTAGGGTTATGCCTATAGGTGGTGGCTGTGTAAAGAAAAAGAAAATTATACTAAGATGAGATTGTTATACAATACTGTTTAGTAAATCAATGCATAGTATATCTTCTTAGGAATGGAGAGAGGATCAATATTTTTTTTATGGGAAATCTTTTACATTAAGCATTTGAAAATAATTTATAGTTTTTTTAAATTATCTTTTAATTCTATTAAAGTCCAAAAATTGTTTTGTTTCATACATGCATGATTATTATTATTATTATTATTATTATTATTATTATTATTATTATTATTATTATTATTATTTTATATATATATAGAGTATATATATATAATAAATAATATATAATATAATATATAGTATATATATATATATATATATATATATATATATATAATATAAATATATATATATATATTATATATATATATATATATATTATAAATATATATATATATTTATATATATATATAATTTTTAGGAACCTCTTAAAATAAATTTGATAATCTTTGGAACGTTCTCGAGCGCCCAACCAATCTCAAATGTTTTCCTCGAACAATTTTCTTTTAAAAGAAACTTCTCCTTCGAAGAGGAACCTGCTCTTTGAAATCTGAAAAGGTGATATTGAAGATAACAACAGAGCACCCTCCCCTCCCTGTATCTTCATTTGGCCTCTCCAGAGGTCACAATTTAAGTCAGGTAAATTTTATTTTATATTAAATTTGAAATATTTCCTGATATATATATATATAGTATATATATATATAGTAATATAAATATATATATATATATATATATTATATATATATATTATATAATATATAAATATATATATATATATTAATATATATTATAATAATATATATATATATATTATATATTACTAGGGGGGGGGGGGGGGGTTCCGATTCTTTTCTGAAGGACAAATTTAGTGGGTTCGTCTTCTCAATATGGAGATTGTCTCAGCTCCTCTGCATTTACCCCTCCGCTCAAGTGGCCACCCTTCCAGTCACCATTCCCTTCACTCATCACATTCATCACTCAGGTGGGTAGTGTTTTGGTAGTGGGAGCGGTTTTGGTGAGGATGAGTAGCAGTAGCAGTGGGGGGGGTAGTGGCCAGAGTTTAATTCAGAAATCCAAGTCTCACCAGTTCCTTGTTCGCTCATTCAGTAACCCTATTAAATGTTCTCATTGTACGTCTCTTATGGTGGGCTTGACAAGGCAAGGAGTTGTTTGTGAGGTTTGTGGATTTGCCTGCCATACTGTTTGTAAAGATAAGGTTCCACAACTGTGTCCAGTACCATCCGACCAAAGTAAGTTTCAGTTTCTCAAATATGAATTTAGTTGGGAAATTATTGTTCTGAAATTCTATGTGTTTAATTCTTTTGTTACAGCTAAACGGCCTCTGGGTATTGATCCAACACGTGGTATTGGCACAGCTTATGAAGGTTTCGTTAAAGTTCCAAAACCTGGTGGTGTTAAAAAGGGGTGGCAGAGGCAATTTGTAGTCGTTTGTGACTACAAACTTTTCCTCTATGACATATCTCCTGATAGGTAATATTATTTTGGCTTTTTATTTTAAAATTCTGTGTTGAAAGCTCTCCTAATATTGCAAGTTAGCCTAGAGTTTTTCGCAGTTCTCGAATAAATTAATAATAATAATTATTATTATTAATTTATTCGAGAACTTTTAACTATATTAATTATAATTAATATAGTTAAAAGTTCTTAAAACTCCCAATTTTAATATTGTAGAAAATTTAAATATTTCCGGAAAGCTTTATATTATAGTTTTGCAAATCGCTTGCCCTTAAATATGACAACAATATACTTTTGTGTTTATAGGAATGCTTTACCTAGCGTTTGGGTTAGTCAAGTGTTGGATATGAGAGATGAACAATTTGAAGTGTCAACTGTTAGAGATTCTGATGTTATTCATGCCAATAAAAAGGATATTCCCTGTATATTTAGGTTTTAAGCTGGAAGCGGGAATATTTTAGGAAAAAAGGATCCAATTCCATCGAAACATTTTTAAGCGCGTTAAATATAAATTGATATCTGGAGAAACTTTCCGTGAAATTGTTATTTGAACTGATATTTTTCCTTGGACACTATTACTTTATATTTAATAACTAAAAGTGCGACTAAATTATGGGAATTTTAGGTGATAAGTACGAATGTTACTGTATTCTCATTTTTCATGGTTTTGGAAAGTGAAATTCATTAAATAATAGTTGGTTAAAATAGGTTTATCGTCAACTAAATGTAAAAATTAATACGGAAAAGGAAGAAAGATAAACTTTATAATAATAGTGTGATTTCGGGGAACTGGCCGAAAATTCTCTCGTTGGCGAGCCTTCGCTCACAATTAAGGATGAGAAGGCTTTGCACACACAGTCGAAACTTAAGAGAAATAGAGTATCACAACACTAACCTAATAAAACAAGAAGTAGATCCAAAATAACTCATTTCACTACAGGAGTATATGTCATAGAGGAAACATTTTTGAGTTTGACACAGACCGACAATACATAATTACCTATCTAGCTATACCAGTAAAAATCTTAATACCGAATAATGTTGTACTATTATTTCAGTTTTCAATGCCCAAGAGGTTGTTGATGGAAGCGTAACATTAATTAAGAAATGCCGTATGTGGACGGTCATTGATAATGGACCCTTTGCTCACACGTCCTCTAACTGTGCTTAGAATTGTAGGGGTTCCCTGCTTCTTTGATTTGTAAGAGTTTTTCCTCAGATCACTTGTCGGTAACGCGGACATTTGTCTGCTTTGAAACACACCATGTTTCTTAGCACTTTGTCAAACAAATTTTGGTTTTACAAATTGGCACGTTTCATACACACAACTCATTAAGAAACTAATAGGATTAAAAACAAAAATCACTGGCAAGTTTATGCCCCTACATCCTTGAATTTTTTTTCCTCTAACCTTATATTCTCTACTGTTCATACCTCTATTTTTCCTGGCTCGCCTCTTAACGGATGCCTCACAGCAGTTGGGGTGACGAACATCAGACGTTAGTAGAGATAGAAAGATCTCTCATTAATGCTTAATACGGAGCGCGTCACAGCCAAAGGAATTTAGGCACATGAGGGTTACCAACAATTTATGCCTCTAGTGTGGTATCTCGTGCAACTTTAGTTGGTTATGGCGGTTAGAAAATCACACGCAACATCACAAACGATTGCTTGTCTAGCGCACCATAAAGAGACGATACCAAGTGAGACAATTATAGGGTTACTAGAATAGGAACATAAGGCGCCGACTTGGTGAGGCCACTGATGACAGTTAGGATTTCTGAGATTAAATCTCCTCGGCCCCACAAACTACCTTCCTCTACTTTGGCCCCTTTTCCTTTTTATCTTTTTTCGTTTATAGTTTAAGTTGGTTAAACTGCTGATGATATTGTTTATCCGATTGGTATCGTTATTTGGAAGTTTATCGGGGCGTAATTGTTTGGGAGGGTCTCTGGGACCCTCTCGAGTCCAAAAATTTATTGCAATCCATCACTACTTGAGGAAATGTCCAAATGGATATTCATACATAGGCAGGGGAAATGGTCTTTTCGATAGCGCCTCACATATCTAGGGTTATGTCAGCCCCATTCTTCATCGTCTCTGTTGTAGTAACTAAATAAGTAACCCTCCCCGTAAGATACGCTGATTAAAAGGGAGCTTTCTACCATCTATCACATTGTCGTTAGGCAGCGTAAATTACAACGTTTCAGCCAATCACACGTGATGTACATGCCTAGATCTAATATGTAGATTCCTCGAATTGGCATGAGGTCACGTAGGACGACAATTGGTCTCTATTTAAGTAAGAATCAGCGAGATATGGATCATATCGTCAGTCCTTCGTCGGAGGAGATCAGATGGGCAACCCCAAGCGGGAGCGGCATCGAGAGTCTCCTGGATCATATGGTTATTTATTCATTATACAGAAGTGCTCTTAGGACCGGAGGGGAGGAAGCCACTACTCACCACATTAGTTTTTATCTTTTTTAGGTACCTTATACTTAAAAAGGTTGGGAGATGTTATCAATAATCAGAGAATAAGCTCCGAGATGAAATTACTATAATAATTCCGATCTGACAATGCATCTATTTAGATTTGTATTGGCGTGCTTGTAGCAGAATATGCTATTGTATGATTCGGGAATGAGCTGATTTGGTGCGCCTATATACATATGAGCATAATTGCAGTATCAGTCGTCTGCATCAGGATCCATAAAACTTAAACAACAATCCTAATGTGTAAAAAGATTATGTCCTAGTCTCCTATCTAGCCCACACTGAGGAATCTCTAAAATGTTGAGCGCTTACTTTGTGCTCTTGCGAGTCAATTCGGTCAGATTTTTGGGTACAAAATATATCGTGCTCAACTCAAATTTCCACAGCACTTAACACTGCTCTAACATTTCTTTCAAACATAAAGTATCTATCTAAACAGCATATCTCTCTCTCCACCTTCGATGCAAGAGCACATGGCTACATATCATAATCTAATTACCTGTGGTTTGCTCTATATAAGATTTATTCTAATCGTTTCCACTTCGATTTCAATGACATAGGTACCCTCCTTAAGAAGAATTTGGCTAACTTAATAACATACTCTACATATAAAATGATTCACATTTCTATACTAACTGGCTATATCTCTCACGAGTAAGTGCATAACTATCCTTCGAAACTTATAAGCACCTAAGCCTTTATCTAGCGAACAAAAACTCAACACTTATCATTTGTTAAGCGCAAAGTATCTTCAAGTATATTCATAAAGTGGATTTAGTGGTAAACTAAAATACTTTCTCTTGAAATGATATAACCGAGAGTCAAATGCTCTCTATCAGAAGGTTAAGTACCTGCTTTTTTTAAAATTCAGGGATAAAAACAGAGCACTATTCAGGTAAGCATGGTGGTGCTTCTGTTGTTATTTTCTTACCCATACTCATCTCTAGATGTTCTATAAATACAGCGTAATGTGATTCTCACATATATACTAGATCCAGGATTCTCTCTAATCATGAATAAAAAAAATGAAGAGACTGTATAAATTTTATCCTATCCAGCAGAGACTCGTTATTCTAGGAACCTAGATCATTTGAGATTGGTCGCGCACTGCTCCAGCATTGTGGTTCAATCATAGATATCAAATTTTTGATTTGATCTTAAAAAATGTGTACTGTAAGTATATTAGTACATTAGATATATAAATTAATATTCATTATACTATACTTTTATTAAATATAATAAAAAATATAAAGTACTTTTAGTCTTCTTATGTAACAATCAGTGAATTTCCCACATTCCTTATGACCTTATCTTCATCCCACTGCCAGATTTTTTTTTTTTTATTGATAAGGCTTTATATTTCCGGAAAGTCAATCATCATTAGAAGAAATAATGAAAAACTGAAAAATTTATTTTAGACCTGTCGCTCGCTTTTCTTTATATCTAATATTGAAAATGTATAACCTTTTCCAAAGTATAACCTTTCTTTCTATTAATATAAGATAAACATATCTCATTTTTCCAGATATCGCTTCTTCATTATTATTCTACTCATTGTAAATAGAATCTCCCTACTTCTATTCCTCAATTCATATATCTTCTCCTTTTTCATACTGACTCATCCTTTTCAGCTCTCGTCTCCCCTCTACCCTTTCCACTCAGATATAATTACTTTTATCTTATCTTAACATAACATAGTCAAAACCAATCCTCTCATATACTATACTACATCTCTCTCTATTATTCTACTAATACATTACAAATATAAACAAAATAATAATTATTTAACGAGTTCAATAACTATATCATCTATATTCTTATCTATATTCACTTCCAACCCCTCCTTTTACACTCTATCTATCCTCTCTTGACTCACTCACTAACATCATCTTTCTCTCTTACTTTTTCTCTATTTCTCTTTCATCTTTTTCTCTTTTTGGAATCTTTCATAACATATTCCACGTACTTTATTACTTCTAATTTATCCTCATTTCTTTTTTCACCTCTTCTATTATTCTGTTTCTTCATATATCGGTAAAATACTATAACGTTATTACTTTCTCATCTTCCTCTTATCTTTCTATCTTCACCATCTCTCTCATCTAATATATATTCATTCTCTTATTCTCTATATAATGTACTTCATTTCATCTTTTTTCATCTGGAACCTCTTAATTTCTACTCTTATTATTCGATTATTAATTTTTTTCTCTTATTACAAACTACACTCCTCTTTTCTACCTCTTTATTTCTTTTTCATATTAATATTGGTGGATTGGTATCGGAATGAGAGTAAGTTTGAAAGTTTTCTCTATAAGTGAAATTCTATTTAAGGACCTTTTATACCTTTTATATAGCACTCTATCTCTTTTCTTCTTTTTTTTTTACATCTCAATCCCTGCTCCACCATCTCTAGATTAATCTATCTAAATTACTTCTCTCTACTTACATTCTCTATTATCTACTTAAATCTAAAGTGGCGCTACTACCTCGGTTTACTCTTATATATATAATATATACATCTATATTCTCTATATACTTGGTTACACTCCCAACCTTCATCATTATACCGACCTCTATCCCTCCTCTCCTCCTTACACAGATCCTTATCCCTCGGTCCTCAATCATTCCTCTGTAATACACTATTCCTTCTCTCTATCATTTTCCATTTTACTTACTCTCTTTATTATCTCTTATTCTCTTACATTTATCTTTATATTTTAAATCTTTAATAATATTCTCTTCATCTCCTTTTTCCCTACTTTTTCTTCTTTTTCTAACTTATTCCCTATTCCATTCATTCTTTAATGTGATCATAGTATTATTCTTTTCTTATAACTACAATATCTAATAACCCACTTGATGTTTTTTTCTATGTTTCTCGGGACCACATATTTACAATGGTATTACCCCCACATTTGAGTTTTAACACCAGTCTTTTGCATTCGCCATTACCCCATTCCTTCCTTGACCTCTCCATATACACTTTCGAACGTTATCGACCGACATGGACTTCTGCAAAAGGATTGGTAATCACTGTACGTCACATTATTAACCATAACCTCCTCAATAGTAACGTGCTTCCACTCTTGTGAACGCACTCAACACAATAGAGATAACAAGTTAACTCACTGTCTTACTAGCCACAATGAGAACCCACCTTCTACTGATAATACGATTGTACTACCAGAAAGAGAAACATTTATAAAACGAGAATATTAACCAATAAATTATACGACAAAAATAAAACTTAATAAGATACAGAAAAGACAAATATAGTTGTCCACATCACTCATATCAACACTCAACTTTGATTAATAATAAAACACACTATCTTTATGATATGTTAACAGAGAGCATAAATAGATTGAAAAGTCGCGGGGAAAATTAAATATACAATCTTCAAAAACAACACGTCATTTTTCGGACTTGCGCGGTACACGGATCTCTCAAACCATACCCATTTAAAATTATTCATAAATTATGCTCTATACATAACGGTATGGCCGCCCACCACAGACTAGCTCACATAAATATCAAACTTAAATTTGATCAGAAATATTATCAATATAAAAATGAAAAATCTGAACGAAGTAATATAGGTCTGATAAATTCATCCATCACATACACTGATATTAAATATCTATTATCTCACTACACAAAAACACAAAATCAATACATACATACTTCCTCTATTTTTATGAACATACACGATCAAGGATACTAACACTAATCGTCTATTCTATGTTACTTTTTGGATAATACTTATTGTAATCAAAACAACTCGTCTCCTCTTCACTCACTACACCACCTACTCTCCTCACAGAAATCAAAATCACCTTCCTACCATTCATTCAACAATTTTCACCCTCGCAACCCAAAAACACACCCATTAATCACAGTCAGAAAGTCTCATTCGCAACTTGGGATACTCCCAACACATTCAAAATACATATGAAAGCCCACTCATAATGTATTATAACCATTTACATGTCCAGTCTTAAAAGTGCCTGAGTAGTCTCACTTTCTTCTGGATAAACTGCTACAACCACAATCACAACATTTGACCTTCTAAACTTTAAATTTAATATACGAAAACACTTAAGAATAGAAAATAACAATAATCCAGCAAAATAGCATTCTGTTAACCCACATAGTACATACTCATTCAGAGTACGCAACATCCTTCTTCGTCCCTCTACATTCTCTCACACATTAAACTAGTACAAATAATAACTAATGAAAAATTATAAATCTTTGTATGAACTGTGTTAGTCACACCACTTGTCTCACCACTGGTGCCACGTGCACACCCATGTGGTTATTTCCAATTTATACAACATAATAAAGATGCAATACATTCCAGATCATAAATAAAACTAAAAAAACATGGTAAAATCAATAAATTTAATATCTTACAATTGCTTCATTGTCTTATTTTGGTATGACATTCAGCTTCGAATTATTCTTTTACTCTCTTGTAACATTCTGCATAAATTATTATTCCTATCTACTACTCCATTATTTCCTATACTAGTATTGATTTCTAACATTTCCCTATTGGGTTTCTTATCAAGGTGGTGACGATCTTGATATAAGTTCAGTTTGTTATAGTGAGGTGGTACGGGAGTTCCAGCCGACATGGCTTACACGATTACGCAAATATGATCTCGACGTGGCTTAGGTTTCCCCTTCATTTAGCGTGGACTTGTATTATACTTTATCAATCGGCCCAGACATAACAAGTCTTCATGCGCCGCGACTAGCGGGCTTGAAGCTGGCCTGGCGGTCAATCACGGCCAGGCCGGCGGATCTACGCTCTTAACTCGGGGCGTAAGGTGCGTTTAGGGGTTATCGGAGCGCATAAGGGGCAGGGTGGTGAGCGGGCACGCGGACTGGGGCTTTGCGCTGGTAGGGTCGTCTGCCTCTTCGTGGAGTGTGGGTGTCGGGAGTTTATGCGCCTTATGCATCTTGAGTTCCTCGCATAGCGGCCGGCCATCTACAGTGGGTTCCATACTCGTCAGTGGCGTATTATTATAGTTATTATTTATTATTAATTATTAACACAAAGTATTAATTAGATTTTTAAAGTGCATTTGATCGTAGAGTCTCTCAGAGGGTAACACGGAGGGGAAACTACCACACTACGAACATTTAAGGCTTCGGCTAAGTACCAACCAGTCGCCAACGACGTGTTCGCAGGCACGAGTTTAAATTCTTGCCCCCAACAGTGGATTATGAAGATTTTCTTCGCGAGTTCAAGAAGTTCAAGTTAAAAGTTCAACTTTTCTATTCGAATTAACTCTGTGAATTTTCATTTTTATAGTTACTTCTTCAAGTCAGAATGCCTTTCTTTTGCAACAGAAACCTTATTCACATACTAGGATTGTTAATCTTTTGATATTAACATCATGCACCGTTAAAAACTAGCAAGAAAGAGTAAATCATAAACCAAAGGCACTACAAGTTTATAATCAACATAGAATATTCTTTTTTAAATTGAAATATACGATACTCTACGATTCTTGAGATTGAGATGAAGATTTGAGAAATAAAGAGGGTAGGGTCTGTAGAATTTATTATTATTATTGAATGGATAAGCTCAGAGATTAACATAAATATCATTGGAGCAATATAATAGCGGAATATGTAGATAAATCAATGATAGATTTGTTGACAGAAAATTACAGGATGTTTGATGTCAACAGCATGAATTAAATAGTTCCTAACATTTTTTTTATTTTTTATTTTCAGAAATTTCAAGGATAGGAGATGGAAAGAAAATAGTCAATTTGGAATACATTGCCGAAGAACAACTAGTAATTGTAATAGCCGGCCGACAGAGACAAGTTAAATTAATTCCTGTCCGAGCTCTTGGAGGAGATGATGTCGAGTGGTTAAAGGTGAATATTTTTGTCAAACTGTAGTAAGTTTAAGATACATGTTTGAAATTTAATTATGATTTTTTATATATTTTATATTTAGGTCAATGTTGATTGTTAATATTAATATATTATATATATATATATATATATAATATATATATATATAATATAATATACTTTATATATATATATATATATATATATATATATATATATATAAGTATATATAAATATATATTATATTATAATATATATATATAGTATAGGAACCCTGGGTATTGATGATAATTATGTATTTGCAACGGCGTATGGTGGATTAATAGGGAAGCTCCTATGGCAGGTGTTAGTACTGTATAGTGTTGGTGGTAGGATTCTGAATGGAATCAAAGTATGTATACGATAGTGAAGCTGTGGTAAGAATAAATGGTGTCAAAAGTGATTGGTTTAATATTAATTACGGAGTGAGGCAGGGATATGGTTATTCATCTTATTTATTCAATTTGAATATGGATGGGGTTATGAAAGAATTAGAGATGGATGTTGGGTGGAGGGTGCTCTACCTATTTATATTCTGACGGGAATGATTTTTGTTTTGTGTGGATGAATCTGAGCAGAGAGTTTAGAGAGGTTTGAGTAGAGAGATTCTCGGCAGGTGTGTGTATAAATATGTTTGAAAGAAACGTGATAAGTAGTAAGGTTATGGTTGTTGAGTGATGGACAGTCCTACAGGTCGGAAGTTATGTTAAGAGTGGCGAGCAGCTGGACAAGTGTACTGAGAGTTATAAATATTAGGATATAAATGATTGGTATAAAAAAAAAACGGATGATGCAGAGTGTAAAGTTTTAAATTGAAATGGCAAGGAGTGCTGGTGCAATTAATCGTTGGTGGTATGTTGAGGGACCGAAAGTCTTGAGTGCAGCTAGAATCTACATGAGTGTATGTCCTTAACCTTGTGTTAATGTACTAGTAGTAGACTATTGTCTGTAGCTACAGCTTGAGTCGCAGAATTATGAACCTAAAGTCGTTCAGAACATCCCCCCCCTCCCTACCAGTACCATCCACCCCTATACCCTTAAGGCAGTACTCTGTTGCAGGCAATAGTATTTAAACCTAAAGTTTGTCCCATTGCGACAGATCCCACTGTGGGTATCTGTCAGTGTACGCACTCATCTGGGCTAACCCCGCAGATCATTCCACCATCACAAAAAACAACTCTTCAACTCATATTATGCAACAATTTCCGAACAGAACGAAAATTAGCAGAGTGATAGTGATTCTGATGCTGATTCCTCTGATTCTCCATGCCTATTCTGATTCATTGTCCCACTAAAAGCTACCATTAAAGTTTTTCACGAGATATAATTGCTCTCAAATTGGAGAAACTTATTCCTAAATAAAAAAAAAAAAAAATAAAAGAAAAAAATAAAACAAGCATGTAAAAAATGAAGGTAACGAAAAATTTAAATTTGAAAGCAAAAATTTATAAAATGTTCAAAACTTTTAAATCCTGTAAGACAGATGATTTTATTTTTTAGATTTTGAAATTGATAGAAATATACTTGATTTGATGTAAATTTTGTTTCAATATCAACTACATTTATTTCTCAAATTAAAAATTTTAGTTATATTTATCTAACACTTTTCTGTTCTAAGGATTCAACCATCTATTAACAATTTATTATTTAATTTACTTTATGCACTTCGTACAAATGTTGACATTTTGTTTTATGGGAAGGTCATTAAGTGCAATAGCAATTTTTATTCTGAGTCAAAAGGTACTTTTTCTTTGAAACTTGCCTTAAGGAATGAAATAAAACATTATATAAATTATATATATATATATATATAATATAATATTAGGTTTTTTATGGATTTTGCAACAGGCTAATGATAGAGTTAATAGGGAATGTTTATGGCAGGTTTTAGTTGATATATGGTGTTGGTGGTAGGCTTCCTGAATGGAATCAAAAAGTATGTATGTATGACGATGGAAGCGTGTGTAAGATAAATGGTGTCAATGGTGATTGGTTTAGGATAATAGCGGAGTAATACAGGGTTGTGTTATGTCCTCCTGGTTTCAAAATTTGTTATGATGGGATGGGGTTATAGAATTTGAGTGGGGAATAGGCGGAAATGGTTGTTAGAATAGGTGGAGAATGGAGTTGAGTGAGGGTGCCCTACCTATTTATGCGGATTGATTTGGTTCTGTGTGCGAATCTTATGGAGTTTAGAGAGGATTATGATATAGAGAGATTTGCAGGGTGGTGTGAAAGGAGGGGCTTGAAAGTAACGTGGAAAGAAAAGAAAAAAAAAAAAAAAAAAAAAATAAGAAGTAAGTTTAACTCTTATTCTTCATTACACTGCCTCAGTGTGAGAGTTATTGTTAGATGTGAGCAGCTAGAACAAAGTGTCTGGTTTAGGAATTATTTAGGTATATGTTTTTGGATGGAGAAGTTGCGAACGAGAACGACTGCAGAGATGAGTACACGAAAGTTGTGAAATGGCAGGAAGTGGCTGGTGCAAATTTAAATCGTTTGGTTGTTTGAATGTGCTCGTAAAAAGAGGAACTAAAGTACTTTGAGTGTGCTAGGTTTACATTAGGGTATGTTTGTTTCCTGTGCTTAGATTGGTATGGTAGTGAGACTTATGGTCTGGAATAGAAGTCTAGATCTAAAGTTTCAATGTGTTCAAAGTATGGATCAATCTTAGGGGTTTGCTAGGTGTGAGACGCAAGAATTTAGATGTCTAGCAAAGGAAATGAACGATAATTAATATAGAGAGTGGTTGTGGTGTGGAAAAGAAAGGGAGATTAAAATGAGAGTAATAAAATTTGAATAGTGAATAGTTGAGATGGTTTAGGGACATGTGGAAAAGGGAAGTGGGATGATAATTTGAATAGAGGATAGGATTGTTAAGCGGAGTATAGTGGTGAGTGTGTTTGGGATCGACCGGCTGTCCGACATAGCATGTAAATTTGTTTGGATTGATGTTCCGTGTGACCGCACTCTGTCTGAAGGCGACGACATGTTGCAGTCTTTTGGGGCTTGAGTGTCGAGTAATAAAGGCTGCGTATCGATAGGAGAGGATGTGCGGGGTTTCTCTCGCTCGAATGGGGGCATGGTTGTGGCCTTCCCCCTGGGCCCCAGGCGGATGATACCCCAAACCTTACATTGAGATTTACCACTAGTGAGGGGTCCGTCGCGGTCCCCATGATGCTCTGGTGGATTATTATTCTGTCTGTGAGCGAGCTCTCACTAATTATAGGTAAGCAGAGGGGGGCGGTACAAGGCTGGGGCTTGTTTCTTTGTCGACGTTGTTTAGTCAATGTTAGCTCCTAACATGCTTTTCTGTCCGAATGACTTGTGACAAAAGCAACCCCTTACACAGCCCAATCTTGGGGCAAAGAGGGCGGGGAGGCAATAAAGTAGAAAAATATATATATATATATATATATATATATATATATTATATAATATATATATAATATATATATATATATATATAATATATATATATATAATTATATATTATAATATTTTTATAGCCCTGGCCCACCTTATTGGAGGGGCCACACCGCCTCAAGAAAGCCGGCCACTGCGTCTTGGGCCGGTTTCCACAGGTCAAGGAGAGAAGTTACAGCGAAGGTGGTACGGGGGGGTCGTCGAGGGCGGGGCACTCCAGAAGGAAGAGTGCTCCATTGTGTCCGGGAATATACGACATCTAGTGCAGATGGGGGGGATATAACGTTGTCACGTTTGAATCTGAATTTTATTGCATAAGATTTGGTGTGGCCAGATTCCTGCTCGGGCGAGGTTAAGTTTGGTTTCCTTCTGGACAGGATCTTCTGTAGGGGAGACTGTTTGGGATGGGGTGTTTAGTAGAATGTATTATTGGGACAGATTTTGTAGATATGTGTTAGTTAATTGTGTATGGATGTGAGAGAGCCAAGACCTATTTGGGGGTGGGGGCGGAATGTTGTTGTAGATGTCATTATAAAGTTTGGCTGGTGAGGAGGGGGGGGATTTTAGTCTGTGTCGGGGGGTTGGAGAGTATTTGGTATGGATGGGTTGGATTGAGTGTTTTCTGGAAAAATTGTGTCCCTACCATGTTCAAGTGGGTAGGGATGGGAAGGATGTGTGTCTCGTCATGCAAATGCTGGATGGGGGTTGTTTTAGTACATCCATTGCGATTATTCTAAGGGCAGTGTTTTGTGTAACTTGCATTTATTTTAAGTTGGATTGTGATGGTGCTGAGAACCATGCGGGGAGGCATAGTTTATATTAGTCTGAGGAGTTGTTTGTAGATTGTGGTAAGGTTGTGTTTTCTGTCGGCTGAGTTTTGTTGGGAGAGAGTTTCGGAGGGTGTTTTAATTTCGCGTTGGTGAGGAAGTAATTTGGGTCGATGTGGGGGAGAAAGTCATATGTCTGTCGTAAGTATTGTTAAATATTTTGGGTTTTGTTTAGGGGGAGGGGGTTGCTGTTCAAGTAGACTATTGGGTGGAATAGGATTGGTGGCGGTCTGTGGTTAGGAGGGTAATGGAGAATTTAAGGGGGGAGGCTGTTAATTTAATGGTTACAAGTTTCTATAATTGTAGGTATTCTTGGTGTGTTGGGTGGCTGTGTTTACCAGTGGATGTTGGAAATGAGACTGATGTCGTCTGCGTAAGTATTAGTTTGGTGGATTGGTTCAGGGCTGGGCATATCTGCTTGTAAAGAGATTGAAGAGGAATGGAGGGAGAATGGCGCCCGGTGGTACGCCGTTTTGTAGTTTAATGGAGTGTGAAGGGTGTTTTTTATTGGAGGACTTTGGGCATATCTATTTGGTAAGGAAATCTTGAAAGCCACTTTTTATCATGATTTTTTTAGGGGGGATTGAAGAATTTTGTATACAGGATTGTATGTTGGGACTGTTGTGTCAAAGGCTTTGTTAATGTCGATGGCTGTAAGTATGGATCTGTGTGATGGGGATTGGGTTGAAGCCATTAATTATGTGTTGTGCTGAGGGTGTTGTTGATGATTTCTCTAAATCCATGTGGAGATTCTGGGAGGGTGATAGGTGGATGTGTGGGGTTACTGCCAAAAAGGAGCCAGGCTAGGGCCGGCCACAGGTCATATATATATATTCTCTATATATATATATAAAATATATATATATAATTTATATATATATATATAATACAATTATATTTATATATATTATATATATATATATATATATATTTGTGGTGGTTGTGTGGTGTGTGGTTGCTGGTTTTGGTCCCTACCACTTATTTGTATCCTAGAAATGCTCATGCATACTTATGTTTCTGATGCATGTTGAGCTCCTACCCCATTTATGGGGAAACAATGAACGCGGAGTGATGATATGATATATATATATATATATAATATAATTATATATATATATATATATATAATATATAATATATATATATATATATATAATATATATATATATATATAAAGGTCCCAGAAACCAAAGGAGCCATTACGTTAACTTCGGGGAAAGTAAGAACAGGATCAACTCCTAATATGACATCTTGTAGTGCGTAGCAGTAAAAGACAAGTAAAGTTACTGTGTTTAGAAAAATTGAAAAAACAAATTTTTCTTTGGTTACTCATTGTATATGACAATTGGATTTTTGACACCCTGATATTATGTTAGTTAGAATCGCAATTTTATTCATGCCAGGCCATAATTAGAATAGAATTTACATAACTTATAAAAGTATATTAGTGAGTAAATAATAATATATATATAATTTTATTATATGCTGGGTTTTATACCTAAAAAGCATATAGATTATACTATACAATATAGCCTATATTGCATTTCCTATTCTAATAATATATATTATTACATAATATATGTATGTCTGCGAGGGGTAGAAACGACAGTTATAGTCGACGGTGTAAGTGGTTGCTTGCCGCTCTTAACCAGTATATTACATAAATTTCGATAGTGAATGCTATGCTATGATCTCTGAAAGTCGTGATCGCCACAGTAAATGTCCTTCCTATCTTTACGGTTCTCGTAATTCGTTCATGTAAGTGCGGAAAAATGGAGTTGTTAAACTATGTCTAAGAGTTGGGGTGCGGAAGATGAATTAAGTTGAGAAGAGAGGATAAGACGTAGGGTTGAATGGTAGTTTTGTCGTCTTGAGAAAGAAATTTCTGATTCTCTCGTCTGTCGCTGAAACAATATGAAGGATAAGGTATAACCAGTGATATAATGAGTGGTCATGTTATACTGCTTATGTGTGTGAAATTGGTGTCGAGCTGGTAATGCTGAGGAAAAGGAATGAAGGACGTACGGAACCAAAGTTTTGTGCATAATTCCTAGTGTTGGTATTCACTAAAAATTTCTCATAATTTCTGTTGAAAGTCAGAGCGAAAAAAAGAAAAGCAGTCAGGGAAACGTGTTAAGATTTGCTGAAAAGTCGGCAGGAAATATTCAAAAAATTCAAGGGAAATCTTAAAATTTCAAAACATATGAAGTAATGGATCCCATGAGGCCAAGTACATATTTGAATTGATTTTCTACTGTATTAATTTTGCTTGAAGTGACGAGAATGTATTGAAAAGGAATGCAAGGCTTTTATGGGTCATAAAGCGAACGCCAATTTCCTAATAAATCTACTTCTTACCTCGATTTCTTTCATTTTAATTTCACTTATAGCCTCCTATTTCCGTTATCTGTCCGCTAAAAGTTGTTCCCACTCGTTTCATTGCACTTCTGATGGAAAGATCAACTTGCAGTATAATGTATGCTTTTCTCTGCCTCAGACGATGTGAATATTGACTTTAATCTGTTCTATAGTTCGTTCTTATTTACGAAATTCTTTTTACTATTATTTTGGGCGTTTTTATAAAATTTTTTGGCAGGGTGACAATTGATTTTTGTGTAATTATTTGTTGTGCAGCTCACGGAGGGAATTTATTATTATTTAAAAATGACCTTCTCAAATCAAAAACTACATAGAGAAACTAACTTTACGCGGCCGAGTTGTTGTGACGTTCACAGCACTGAACCCAGCAGTTATCGGCGCGTGTCTTCAAAATTGTGTGTGTTGGTATTATAAAGGACCTGTCATAGTGTTTTCACGTAATACATCTGTTTTGTAAGATATTCGTAAAAGAACTTTGACTCATTTAACAGAACGCCTATAGCCGTAGTTTCCCCATTCAAGAGGAAAAACTCATTTCGAATTTTTATTCAAAAATTCAGCAGGACCCAACCATCATTAATAACTTTTTTTTCGTTACGTTTCTACATTATTGTACCAAATATTAGAGAAAGGGCTGTGCTAGCATTGAAATTAATCTTTTGCATCCACAACTAAATCTGACACTCAACCTCATAAGTCAAATGCGATTCACCCTGGCAGTTATACTCTTATTTAATTAACTCCTACTCCAACCTTAGAGAGTCTAGCATAATTAGTATTCAATATCAGTTCAAGTCTTTTCCCATTAAAATAGTGTTGCAAATCTGGAAAATACTAATGGCATTTAAAGGTCTTATGTAGGTTTCAGCTATCAGGAGTACAAAACCATATTATGGACTTTTAAACTTTGTCGAGAATTGATAGACCATTAGAAACATCTTTTAAGAATTAATGAATTTACACAGAGGTATTACGATGCTTAGAAACAAGTGTGACAGGCACTTTTTATTTATTAAATTAATTGGTAGGCAGACCGCAACAAGGCTAAAATAGTGGGGTTTATATCCATGTGATCTTGCTCCTATTTTTCTAATGAAATAAAGACTATATGACAGTGTGATGATTTCGTCGTTATCTTTCGTGAACATCTCTGAAATAAGAACTCATTCAAAAAAACAAATGGACATCATTTGTAAGTTTTTGAGATGCGCAATAGAAGTAGCGTGCGTTAGCTGAATATTTTCGATAGTGTTTTTTTGGGTAAAGCCACAGCAAAAGACCTTTTAGACAACTTCAATCTGCAGCAATAAGAAACGCGTTACCTTGCGTTAACGAAACATCTCTCAAGTCCAAGACACGATCCCCTAATCGTCCTCAATTATTGTCATGCTTGAGTTACAACTATAACACTGGGAGGATCTAAAGAATACTAACAAGAAGAGAAATCTCAAGATTTGAAAACATTCAATCTAATATGGTGTTTCATGGCCGACTACATGTTTTATTCATGGCGGCACCGCTGACTAATGTTCGGGCCAAAAAAACTGGGGTTAGCAGACAGCAAAGTGGGGAAAAGGCGAGATCTTAAGTTTACTCTTTTATTGCTGGGAGAATATGCGAATTTGTGACAATATTATTTTTCTATGCATATTTTCACCAGACCCGCCTGTTGACGAGGTTCATTGATAGTTTACTTGCTATAATATCTGTATTCGTCTTACAAATCTACTGTTACCCAACCAGACTGGCTTGAAAATATGTGCGCTTCTATTGACAGACGTTTTAAGTATTTCAACTGATGCTTATAACACAAATTTATACTGAGCAGCTCGAAATATTCTCTCAAACACAAACCAGTTACATAGATACAGTAGTTTAACACTAGTGTCAGAGTCCACCAAGTATAAATGTATTTTACTAAAATGCTATAACTGTTGTCGAATATTTTTCTTTATATCTGCATTTGTTGAAAAGATTTAATTTATGAACCAATTTTGTAGCGCAAAATTCCAAACCTCAGGCCCACATTGGCTCCTATTTCCCTAATTGCCTCCTGTTCACAGATTAACAATGTTCGCGTTCTAAATATTATGAAAGAAGTCTTAAGTTCAATGTCAAGATATGCATGCTACAACAACTAAACTTTTTGCATTAAAGAATATCTGGACAAAGACAATTTTGCTTGATGTAAAAGGTATTAATTTACGAGTTCATACAAAAAAAATTCTCAAAGAATCACTTTCGATTTGAACAGTAATGACCTAAAATCTATCTTGCAATTGCTCAGACTTGCGTAATCAAATGACGAAAAGACATTCGGTAAGCGTGGTAGTGTTCATTAGTCAAACATCAAACATAATAAATGGACCCGACCAAATCGCTCTTCTCATCATTGGGACCATAGCTGATATTAAATCTATTATGTATTCGTCAACAAGAACCAAGAAGAAGACTTTCTAATACTTTAGATTTATTTCTAGTATTAATGCAATAGGTGTACACCAATAACGAATCACATTTATCTTTTGCTGAAAAGCAAAAGCACATATTCACTCCTATGCAGATGACTCAACTACGAAGTTTTAATTAACAATTCAAAAAATATTTGAGATATATGGTGATTATCCTTCTAAGAGTACTTAGTTTTTTTCTTGCTATATGACCTGGGAATCAATGTTACTTGAAATTGTGGCAATATATTAAATATTAGATTATATTTTGCATGGAAAATGCGACAGTGGAAGGAGGGTTCATTCTGTAAATAAAGCCAATTTATCGAGAATTGATAAGAAAACATAGCTTGATTTCACAAAGAAAACCAGTCGACAATGCATAAGATCTTATAAAGTATTCACATAAAGTTTCCTATTCACTCAAAAAAATTTTGACCGAAAATGTTCAGTTTCTAATAGGAATTTTGATGATTATCTTTGCGGCTCTAATTAAACAAAAAGAAAAGAGAACTAAAAAAAGTGAAAACAGAAAATTATCCATACAGATCAAAAATTTTTTAAGAGCTAGAGAGTCTCGAGGAACTGAAAGGTTTGACAGAAGGAAGACGCTATAAAATATTAAGGAAAAATTCAAGATGACATTAAGCAAGAAAATAAATCCTAGGTTGTTACACATCTTCCTGCATTTTAAGATCTTTAGTATCATCTCAAAGTGAACGTATACTGCATGTAGTCTTACGTTGTTGTTTAAGTGGTATGTTAAGCTTTCTTAGAATGTGTTTTATTTTTGTCATATTGAATTAAATACATTTTATCTTTTTGTTATATATTAAGTATCACAAAGAAAGTTGCGATCTGAAATTAAATTTGAACAGTATAGGATTGTATATTGTGTTATAGGGCGCTCGATTACTCCTAAAAAAAAAAAAAAAAATATCAAATTTCCATTCATTTTGACAATTTATTCATGAAATGAACAATATTTTATCTAAAGTAAAATTCAGATATAGATATATATGTGTGTATAGAGATATATAAAAACGTTAATTTAAGACTCCGTGATTTGTTTATATGATTATTATTATGGATATATTTTTACCCTTCTTTACAGCGTACACACGCTTTTTGTTCACAGTCATCAGGCGGATATTGTCAGGGAAAGTCAGGAATTCAAATCAAAATTTCAGTGTGAACCCTACTTTATCGTCAAATACTCTGGAAGGTCATGGGAAAGTCAGGAAAAAATAAAATTGGTCCAGGAAAGTCAGGGAAGACGTTTTAAGATATGCTGTATATATCTATTATAATTTTAAAATTTCAAAACATTCGAAGATGATTAAACAATTTGCATATTTATATACGTTGTTTTTCCTTGCTGATAACTTGGAGATTGAAAGTGTATTTATTAGTGAATGAAAAGATGGGGCGAGGAATGACATTCCATGAATCTACTTTATTCCTGTTCTTTTTATTTTAGTTCACTATTAAACCTACTATTTTTATTATATGGCGAAAAAGAGTTGTTCCAAGTTCATCCTTTCGAATGAAGGTGATTGGTATATGGATGTGTTTTAGACTTATGACTTATGACTTAATACTGCTATTATCTTTTCTTTTAGGGATTTATACGTTTTGAGTGTTTTTTTTTTTATTAGGTTTGACGAAGCATTTTGGATTTTTGGCAGTTGAAGATATTTATTATTTTATTATAAAATGACTTCAAAACAAAAAAACTAACTTTAAACGGGCAGTGGTTTGGACGATTCAACGATAACGACATACCCGGATTAGGAACCGACCGGCGCCCCGGCCCCCGCCCCCGGCCCATTTTAGCGACCCCGGCCCCGGCCCCCGGCCAAAAAATCAGCCAAAAACCGGGGTTTCACCGGGGGGCACGTACCTGTAACAATTTCACTAATAATTATATACACTAAATCCAAACAAAAATTAATACAAACATATTTCAATTCCCACCCTCCCACAATTGATTTGCACTAAATGTTTCTAGTTTATACACATACCCTAACCTATAACTCGAATTTTTCTTCTACTCATTACTATTGATTTCAATAAATATTTGAGCTAGTATTAAATATTTTTCGGGTTTTTTTATAAAATATATCGAAATCACCGCATCCGAAACCGTTGTATCAGTACAGAATATTAGACCCCAAGTATTAGATGTTATATTTATTTAAAGGTAATTATAAAAATAATTACACTTAAAGAAAATTAAATATTTTGCAAGAAATCTCTTTTCAAACAAAACTGCTACATTACACACCATATATTATATTATAGTTTTTACTTCAACTCATATATCATACACTAGGTTATATCATATTATAATATATAACATCATAACATTGCTATTGGTTTTTTTTGTTTTATAGCAACCTTTATGATACTAAAAATTGTAACAAATATATATATATATACTTATTGTTATATACAAATATAATATATAATATATATATTATATATTTATTATATGTCAAAAAGGTTTATCAACAACTCTCTTATCGAATAAGTTTTCATCAAATTTCTGATAAAATTTTATGGTAAACATTAAATTATGGTGTATGTTGTTAATATATACTCTATCTATTAAACCGGTATATAAAATTAATTATATACAATTATTATGTATTAAATCATATATATATAGCCGTATATATTTTATATATATTATATAACTTATTACGTATATATACTTTAGCTACGCTAGAGGCCCATATTGAATCACTAGTCGTTTTAAAGTGTTATGCTAATATATATGGAACTGTCATTTGACTTAATGTATTACCATATTATAAATCATTTTTAAATGTACACCTTAAGATAAGGAATATTATAAAAAAGGAAAGCTAATTTTGTCCGACAGCGAGTACTCTGTGGCGTCAGGCTAGAGGAGCTACTGAATGAACTTTTTCGTTCCTTGATCTCATCAGCGCATGTGTGTGTTTCATGTGTGTGAGTGTGTCTGTTATTTTCGTATCCGTTTTGTTTAAATTTGAAATATTTTTGAAGTTCTTCACATTTTCGAGATTTTTTTCTTATAAATCTATTCTTAACTGGTTCACCGGGTTGCTATTGTAGTAGATTAGACGGTGCACTAGAGGTGGAAATGGCAAAAGCGATCATGATTTTTCTACTCTCGTGTGATTGACCTATATTATTTCAAATCATACTTTTTATGGTTTTGCTTCAAAATTTTTCTAGTAAGAAATGGGCTCTGTGTGATTACGCCATAAATTTAATTTTAGCATTATGTAACAAGTCTGAAATATATATGCTCTTGTGTCTCAGGATCATCTTGTAGTTTGACCTTCTTATTCTTCTTTATCAATTTTGCATGGTTTTATATGTGAGTGATTTTTATATATGTTTATTGCCAATTATATTGTGCAGTGCTATATCAGACGAGCTTCTATTAATATCAGCGTTGTTAGTGGGCAAGATTTTTTCTTTCGTATTATTGGGAGGAGAGAAAAGCTAGTTTTGTTCGTGTATGTCGCGGCGTGATTAATATTGAGAGACTGAGTGGTAAATTTATTTTTTTTAAGTAAGTATACTGTTTTTCTCAGTTTTTAATCACTATCTATTGGAATGGTAACTTGATGTGAATTGGTTCTGTAAAAAGGAGTGTGTTGCTTAGTTTTTGGGAAAAGGCTATGAGAGCGCTCTTTTCTTGCTTGTGTTTAATGCCTTTTTGATGTTAAACACTCAGGATAGTAAATGATTTAATGAGTATTGTAGGATGTAATGAACTTTCTTGGGCCAAGCATATACGCGAGCCAAAAGCACGGAGAATGACGTAGAGATGACAGAACAGCTAATGTTGGTCGCTTGGGAATGCATTAGAAGCCAATTATATCTAAAGTTTTGGTGTGAATGCTTTGGTTTTTGCTATATTGTTAGTACGCACATTGCATTATTCCATAAGATTAAATGTTCTCTGATATTAAGATTAGTGTATTTGTAGTGACTGTCTCAGAAAAAGGCTTGATTTTCTTTGATATTTGGTCTATATCGAACTAGAGGTAAATGATTTATATGAGTATTATGAGATATAGACTGTATTCATTTAGCGTTGTGTCGTAAGTATTCGAGAGATTAGCGAGAGATACACAATAGACTCCCGCTTACATTAGCATATATCATATTGGTACTACATAATTAAAAAGGTCCCGGGATAAATAAAACTCTAAAATTACGATAAAAATTCTGTGTGATATTTTTTCCTATATTATTTGGAAATAGTGTTTTTTATTGCCTTGGATGTTGATGGGAGACAGTGAAGGCTATCAAAAATACTCAGTGAGCCGCAAATGTAAAGTCAAAAAGTATTGCATAAGCTGACCTTTCGCGATAAACACCATTATTTAAATCATACTAGCTGTCATTCACTGAAAAACATGATATCCAATAAAGTACTATTTGGCAACAAACAAACCAAAAACAAAGAAAAAAATGTTGTTGTAATACCCTTTCGCCCCATCTAAAATGAAAGACGTTCTGTTGTAGATAAAGAAATTGCTTCGGTTTCAGGTCACTCACTTTAATATACATTCATAATAAAATGTTCTACAGTCTATAAATTTAACATATAATTCTTTCATTTTATATGTTTAGCGTAAAATATTAAACATTTTTACATAAATAACCTTCTGCCGTGCCTGAGTATTAACTTTTATTCGGCGCCCCCTATCTCCTATACAGTGTAAACAGTCTTAATAAATTATTTGTCAAAATTTTGAAAAATTTCGAAATATTTTGCGACTTTGTGTCGGGATTCTAACTTCTCAAGTAACATATTTATATAGGTGATCGGACCCCTACTATACCCTCTTGACACAGACTAAACATAGTTCCGTTATACAGATTTAACGAAAACAGCTCCAACCCTTTAATCTACTACATATATTAGTATTTATTTTTGAAAGGTACCTTTAGATATACGTAGATGACATTTTTGTCTCCTCCCTCACAACACCAAATCACACATATATGGATGTCTAACTAACGAGTACATACCTCTATTCATTCCTTTTCAGTTTCAGGTATATCGTACTTCAGCATGAGATGTATGTCAATAGTCAAGCAACGTCTATAACCCAATGACGACGTTAATCACATGGAATTTAGATGAGATTACTTTTGGTCAAAAGTTCACTAATAGTAAATTTAATTTAGTGAATATATACAAAAAACTATTCTAGCAAATCTTACTGAACCCATATTGCCTATTAGTACATTGCGTGCTTAAAACTTCTATTAAATCATGGCCTATCCAGTCCTCAAGCTAGACACAATAAAATACCAAACGTCTTTTAAGCGATAAGTCGAATATCTCTTTATAATGTTGTTAGGTGTTTCTACGCTGGCTTTGGTTTTTTCGCATACTGCTCCTTCAGCTCTTCTGACAAGAAACTAAATAATCGCACAATACTTTCAAACTCACTTTTATTCCTGAACGTGTTCATCACCAAAAGCATTTAACAAAGCAAAAAATAAGAGGTACTATAGCACCTTGCCCCCGAAAAATAGCAACATCCCCCTTTACCCAAATTCCTCCATTACAATTATATTCGTTAAAACAAATGATATACCAAAAATATATTACCCTCATTCCATCAAGTAACATCACCTTAAAAAAATTCTCAAACCATAACATAAACGAAAAGAAAATCTCCCCCAATAGCATATATCACATCCCTGCAATACTTGCCATATAACAAGAGGCGATGAGAGTAGGTGGAAAAGCCATAGATTTGAA